>VZTY01033173.1:0-16646 GCA_013400935.1 Turnix velox
GGAGCCATTATCGCTGCTGGGGACAGCCCTAAGACCCTCAATGTGTCCTGAGGTGGCGGCACAAAATGGCGGACGGGAGCAGCCCCAAGGTGGCGACACAAAATGGCGGCCGGGACCTTCGCTGAGGTAAAGGCTCAAGATGGTGGGCGGAGAAGAAGAAGGTAAAATCTAAAGGTCTTCATCGAAGGCCAAGGGAGCAACCAAAAGAAATAAATAATAATAGTGAAAAAAAAAAAAAGAAATTCCCTAACATGTGGAATCTATTAGGGACGTTTTCGAAGGAATTTGGCCTTCATTGTTTCAGTTGAAATATAAAGGTTATAAAAGTTAATGGCCGCCTGACAGGGAAACTATATGAAACACTCGGAGATTTACAGAGCAACTGTTGGGTTCTTCAGGCATGTGGGCTGAAAATTGCTTTACAATAGGCAATGCAACCTGTGGTTTGAGGGTTGAGGGTTTATTTTTTTATTTTATTTTATTTTTTGACCCGGTATTTGGTTACGGCAGCAGCTCCAGAAGTAAAACAGAAAGGCAGCTTGTCTCTCCTTTCAAGTATTTATTTCTTTTATCCCGTTAACATCAAATAACCAAAGGAATTGGAAGGATTTGGAAGGGGGAGGAAGAAGGAATGGAAGGAGGAGAAAGAAGAAAAAAATTAAAAAATAAAAAAAAACCCCAAGGAAACAAACCAACATAATGGGTTATTTCTCACAGCATGTGCATGACAAATGAACAGTAAACACATACCACAGAAAAATGCAAAAAAAAAAAGGTTATATTTGCTAAAAGTTCCAAGGGAATAAAAAATATATCATGGGTGCCACCAAGCAAATGTTAAATCCTTGGAGCTTGGGCATTTCTAGGGTAATTTAAGGCAGCAGAGAGAGGTTTTTCCCCAAAAATACACCTCGAGGAGACAAAGGGACAAGGTTTTTCCTTCTTGATTTGGTTTAAGGGCTGCAGGTACACCTCAAATAATTCAGAGCAACACTAGAAGTTAATGGAGTAATGGATGGAAATTGGAAGAGGGGAGATTTAGGCTGGAAAGATGAAAAATTCTTCACCATGATGGTGGTGAGACACTGGAAGAGGTTGGCAGTGGGGTTGGAACTCAATGATATTTGAGGTCCCTTCCAACCCAAACCATTCTATGATTATATAAACTCACATGGGAATGGAGTCAGGGAAAGATCAAGTTTTTTAAAAGGATATGTGATGGAAGGACTAAGAGGAACTGATGCAAATTGGAAGAGGGGAGGTTTAGGCTGGAGAGAAGAAAGAAGTTCTTTGTTGTGAGGGTGGTGAGACACTGGAAGTGGATGCCCCCTCAATCCCTGGAGGTGTTCAAGGCCAGGCTGGATGAGGCATTGAGCAACCTGGTGTGGTGGGAGGTGTCCCTGCCCATAGTTGGAACTAGATAATCTTGAAGGTCCCTTCCAACCCAAACCATTCCATGGAGATGTTGCAATTATATCACAGAATCATAGAATATCAGGGATTGGAAGGGACCTCAAGTTCATCTAGTCCCATCCCCCTGCAGGAACAGGAACAGTGTGAAAGCTGCTATTGCTCAATGGCTTTATGGTGACCCTAAGGGTTATACCCTCAGTGCAATCAAATATTGTCTCATTCTGCAACACCAGCCAAGGCTGTGCAATAGTCCATTGCACACAAGTTTCTGTGGCAGAAACCAAAATGTTTCAGTAGGATCACCAGATTCCCAAGGAAGCCACAAAGATGCTGAGAGGGCTGAAGCCGCCTCCCTTCTGAGGGCAGGCTGAAGGAGTTGGGGTTGTTCAGCCTGGAGAAGAGAAGGCTCAGGGGGGATCTCAGAGTGCCTTATCAATACCTGAAGGGGGCTACAGAAAGGTGGGGGTAGGACTTTTTAATAGGGTCCAGGATGGAAGGACTAGAAGGAATGAATGCAAATAGAAAGAGGGGAGATTTAGGCTGGAGATAAGAAGGAATATCTTTCCTGTGAGGGTAGCGAGAAACTAGAAGAGGTTGCCCAGAGAGGCTGTGGATGTCCCCTCAATCCCTGGAGGTGTTTAAGGCCAGGCTGGATGAGGCACTGAGCAACCTGATGTAGTGGGAGGTGTCCCTGCCCATGGCAGGGGGTTGGAATTAGATGATCTTGAAGTTCCCTTCCAACCCAAACCATTCGATTATTCTAGGAGAAGGCTTGCAAAGGTGCACGTGAAAATATTAGGCTTGAGGTTTTGCTCTTGGAGCTTCAGATCTGAAGGCCAAAGATGTCACAGAGGAACCTAATGTGGGTTGAACTAAGCTCAGCCCCTCTGCTGACACTGTACTCAGTGCATTCACACCTCCTGATCTTTCTCTGCCTTTGCTCCCTTTCCAGATTTCAGTGTCAGTTTAGCTTTATTCTGCTTGCAGGTTTATGTTCTTAAATGACCAAGGGATGAGTAGGCAGCAAAACAATTCCCAAAAGCTTACACTGCTCTTCCCCTTGCATGGAAATCTGCTGTGCCCTGATGTCAGGAGGTTGCTTTTATGTTACCTAAGTTTATTTCCAACATCAGTGTGATTTTTTTCTTAACCCCTGCTGAAGAGAGGCTAACAGAGAGGTGAATCCATTGAAAGGGACAAACCTGACTGTGAATAGTTGTTACTATAAGTAGATGCTTTTGACAGCACCCCAAGTTATGGGTTTTTTTCCCCTTGAAAATGTCTATAAGCACGTTTTTGATTGCAAGATTGGAATATATCAAGGGAACACTTTCAAGTATGCATTTGCATTGATAATGTTGCCAGGAGCCATCTCCCAGTCACCATCAGACATACTGGAGCCCCCAGAAAGCTTTCTGTGGGATTGGAAGGAGTCCAGGCAGGGGAAAGCAAAGCCACCATGTGATTCAAATGGCCAGTTCCCCACTAATGAATGGCACATACTCAAAGTGGTAGTTATGGCAAATAGATTGCTAGCAAATCATTGCCTGAGAACTACTAGGTGTATAAAATATTTGATAAATTTTGAAAGAATTCTGTTAGAAAAATGATTCAGTGAAAGAAAACAGACTAATTTTACAGCAAGAACTGCCTGTGTTCTGTAGTGCTGCTGCTGAGATGAAGATTGCTGCCTATTAGGCTGACACTGTACTTTGTTCTTCTGATGGATGGATTTTTTTTTTTTTAAAGCATGTATTTTTCTACATTCAACAGCTGAGGGAGCAGAGACAATGAGCTTGTCACCTCTGCTAGGACTTGTGATAGGCAAGGTTGCAGGGGGTATAATGACCATGTGAGTGAACTGCATGAAATCAGCATTCCCAGCAGGCTCCTAGAGGAGAAAGTGTTTGTTCAGACATCACTTGTTTTCCATTATGACCATTTCCATCTCCTGTTAACATTCTTCTGAGATGAGCCCTTATTATTATAAACCCCTATTCCATATGACAGCATTTTTCATATAGCCAAAATATTCCAGAATCTGCATCACCCCTCTATTTATTTCATGCCTCTCTCTGCATCAAGGCATTAAACAGTTGACCTTCCTGGAAAAGAGACTGTGGTTTGCCTCTTCCTCTTAGAGTTCATGTTATTTAATGTTGGAGCAGTGTGTGTGGGACAGGATTTTAAATTGATTTGTTAATTTATTACCTGTTCCTCAGCTCTCCTGAGGGTATTCCTCTGTACTAACACACTGGAGCTTGGGTAACCAATCTCAGTGGCCACCTGCCTCAAAAGTCACATAGAAAGCCAATTTTAGAAGCCAGGGGACACTTCATACAGAACCCAGCAGGCTTTTGAGATGTCTAGATTTAAGGCACTGATGTTCCAACAGAGTTCCTCTCCACACATTCCACAAAGCCTGGGGAAGATGCTTGGACAAGATGTCAAAAATGTCACTTTTCTATTCTTCCCATGATCATTTCATTAACAAAAACATGGAAGTTTCATGCCTAGGATGCCTGTCTGTGAAAATCCTGAGCAACACAAAGGCAGCTCTTTCAGATCAATACAATTCAAATCAAAAGAATGCTTTTGCATATGAAAAAAAAAAAAAAAGGAAAGGGAACCACATCTACCCAGTAGCACCAGGTCAGCAGGATTGCTAACACAAGCCAGAGAACCACATGTCCTTGTAATACCTAGACATGACACATGACCTTTGCAGCTGGCTAGGAAAAAGCAAGTCATGAGTCAAACTTCCTTGATTTTACTTAAATGGGTTGCTTTCCCTTCCTCAAAAAACCAAACAAACAGCAAACAGCAACTGGCATATTGGGATGTTCCAACCCAGCAAGCTGCAAAGTTAATGGCCTGCTTTTTAGGGCATGGTGACCCATAGGAATTCAAAAGAAACATCATGCTTTGTTCACTGATTTTGTATTTGGATGGAAATCACACGCCTCTATCATTATATAACTTGAGGAATGTAAGGTGCCACATCTTTCCTGTCTGTTTAGGGCTCATAATTCTCATCCTAAGGCTGTTTTCTTAGGAGAAAACTCTTTGGTCACTCTCAAGCTTAAATCAGAGCAGTGCTATTTTCTCAACAGTTGGATTTCAGCAAAAGGAAAACCCTGGGCCAAATGAATGTCTGCTACAAACAGATGTGTCCTCTTAGAAATAAATGCACCCACTTATGCTCTGCCTGCATTTAGTCTCTTACTGGGATTTTTATGAGATCTGGCAAGTGCAGTGCTATCTGTTAATATCTGAAGGTGGGAGTGTTCAGGGAGTTGTCTGAAACACTCACAAGACTCGATCTGATCATACCCACCCACACTAATTAGCACATTACATAAAAGGAGTACAAGTTTCTCTTTGCAAAGATCAGAAATGCTTGCCCAGGCACTTTCTGTGAAGTTCTAGAAGAACTACAGGGCTGGACTCTGGCACTTTTTAACCTCAAAAGAAGAAGTATCAGTAGGGAGGGTTTAGTTCCCACTTTCAGGGCTCACTCCTTTCCCTCATCCCACTCAAAGCAGGAGTAGAGCTGGAAGGACCTATTTGAAGTTCAGCAAGGGTGTGTGAGGGAATATTGGGGTTTTTTTCCTCATCAAAAACAAAATAAAAAATCAAATATTGAACATGAGGAATCAGATTTACTTACAAGATATTCCTCTGGCTGCCCTGCCTTACATTTTCTGAATATTATTTGTACAAACACCAGCTTCTGAAAACACCTGGAATGGAAAAAAACCTCCCATTTAGTGTATTTTTATGCCAGCAGAACATCTGACCTCAAAGCAGGTATCATTCTCCTGTATAAAAATTATAGTAAGAGGTTTTTTGCTTCTTTAAAGATTGAAACAAGTAAAACTGGGAAGAGCTTAGCTAATTTCATGTGAAATTTCTGTGACCTGCTCCTACAGCTTCACCTAGACTCCTCCAGCAGGATAATAAACATATACCCTGATTTAGATTTACTCCAGACTCTTTGTATGACATCTGGCTTCAAGATGGTGGCACTGAAAAGTGCAGTAATGACACAGGGGAAAAAAAAATATAATAATAGTGCAGTGGAAAGCAGGAGGCAGTGGAGAGAAAAGGGAAAACCAAAATTAAAATAAGTCAAAGGGCGGAAATGCCTTTGAGAAGGCCTTAGGCTCCAACAAAGCTTGTCCACATTTGCAGCACTTCAAGATTACTCAATCCCAACCTCATGTGAAAAGGGACAGCAAACCTCAGCAGGCTTTCTATTAAAAATAAAAATCTTCAAATATAGCCTCCCAAATCTGCAGGTTGCTCACTGGATGGAGAGCATTCTATCTTGCAACACTCAAGAGAAGGAACCCTCTTACTCAACTGTTCCTTACTATCTGAAAAGTCAATGTTTTCCTCATTATTTTCTGTTTGCTGCATACCTCTCCCCCACTGTGACTGCTATTTGACCTGCTGTCCGCTCACACACCCTGAGGGAAAGAGAGAGGGAAGTTTGTGTGTGTGTGTGTCTGTATCAGAGGAGGAAGATGATGAGAGACTCAGAATGCCCCGACTTGTTTCTATTCATTAGACAGAAATCAACAACACTTGGAATGAAAACCAACCTCTGAGGACAAGGAAAACCTTCTATTCAGTGCAGGAAAAGAGCAGATGCATCCAAGGGACAGGATTTGGGGATGAGCAGGGAGTATATTTCTGTGTGTTTTCTAGTTTTTATAGCTCTTTTGCATTAAGATATCCCCAGTGAGTAGGATCTCAGCATAAAGGCTTAAGGGGAGCAATGTGGGGCACCCTCTTTCACTAATTCTGTTGGATCTTACACTTATGAGCCTGCTGCCATCCCTGGGACTAATAAGAAACCAGCAAGCAAAAAGCACAAGGAGTTATGGATGTATAACCATCCCTTCCTCTCCCAACATCTCTGATAAATACCTTCAGTCCTCCTGGCAGATCCTGGAAGAGTTCTCCCTCACCACACTCGTGTTTTCAATGAACTGAGTTTTTCTTCTCAAAAAATTGACCCAAAATAAAGCTGAAAGCATCTATTAGGGTGTGTCAAAAATCACAGAGATCAAAGTTTCTTTTCATCCTCTCCTCAGACATCTAAGAATTCAAAACAAAATATCTTGGACAGCTCAAGAGGAGATATCTCCTTCTTGCAGTGAAGCTCAGACCTTCAGATTTCAACACTGACATCCTTCCACCCAAGGGTGCCCATTCTACATGGCAGAACCAGAGGAGAATCTCAAATACATCTCACAGCTGCTGTAAAATCTCATCTCCTTTAGGAGATGGGCTTTTTCCTCTTCTAAATCGTTGTGTAGAACCTCTTGGTTTGTGAGCAAACACTCCTTTTCCTTTCTTTCTATACTTCTCTTTCTTTTTCCATTCAAATTTGCTGAGCTTTTGGCAAACATTTAGGTAGTCAGGCTTTGAGTTAGGGAAACACAAGAAATATCTGTTCTACAGGTAAAGGTGCACCTTGCAATTATGCAGCTTGCCCCAGGTCACACAGGACATCTATGAAAAAGCTTGAAATTCAAGTCAGGAATCCTAAATTCATGCCTTAAGCCACGTGGCTTTCCTTGAGGTGCTTCATTCTGCTGCTCTTCAGTTAAATTTGCTGCCTTCCTCTATTGCAATTATATTAATTCATCTTATAGTAGTGTTCCAGTATGTTCCATCTATGATACTCTGCCCTAGTGCTGCACACACTGCATCTGGCAGAGGAATGCAGTGTTGCTCTTACTAGGCTGTCAAAGAGAATATATCATTACAAAAATAAATAATGTCTAGCTGCTTCTGGCATTGCAGTCCAAGCAGTATTTTTATCACTTTTGGCTGATCAGTGCCTGATTCCATATCCCTAAAAAATCAATGGGTTGAACTCAACGTGCATTTAATCAGCTCTTTGCTCACTGTGCTTCCCAACTTTGCATTTCATGAGCATGACAGCACTGTCTCTTCTATTTTTAGAGCATTATTCCACTTGCTTCACTGTGCAGATTGATACAATGGGTTTTTCTCTGCATGGATTATGTCAGTGAATGTATGTTTGTACAAGCTTTAGTTCTAGATTTAGTTCATCCCCAGTGTGATGCTGCCTACGTGCGTGGCAGTCTGGGATTAATGCTAAAAATATATATTATTTTTATCACAAATGAACAAAAATATTCAGAAAGACAATGAAATTTCATATATGAGTTCATTGACAGAAAGAATCTTTCACTATTCAAACTGTTTTGTTCTTCTGATTGAGCTTTCCTCTCCAGCTTTGGAGACAGGTCTCTCTCCTGCCTTCCAGACAGGTCCTGGGTGGCCTTTACCAAAGAAAACATCACTCCACAGTTTGGGAACAGCTTCATGAATGGGTGTAAAGTGAAGGAATCTTCCATTAAATGTCCACAATTTACAGTTCTTCAAAGTATTTTTAAAGTTCCCCATCCAGAAAGCTGAAATGAAACCAGTAGCAGTTTGCAGTTCAGAAGAGAAGGGGTAAAGTAAGGGGTGTGATGTGCTCAGCTGAGACAGCCTACAGACATTTCTGATTAAAAAAAAAATTACATCTTAAAACTATGAGTAGATTTAACAATTGAACTCTAAAGATTTAAACATCATATATAAACATTTCAGACTTTTTTTTTTCTTGTTTTTCTTTCCAAGGGTCCATAGTCTGGTCACTCAGTCCTGTGCAAAGGTGACGTTACTATGGATATGACCCACAAGAAATGTGTTGCCTCAGAGCAGCACAAGTCACATTAAGGGGCTAAAAGCCAAGACTGCTGGTGCACAGCCTACTCAGGCTTTTCAGGCTTCTCTTGGTTTCACTGAAGAACAGTCCTTGCACCATCAAGTCTATGTTCGCCCTTTGAAAGTGTTCATGCAGGTGTAGCTCCCAGAAAACTTGTGGATTTCTTCAAGTGCTGCCTGAGGGAGGATGCTGCAGGAGAAGGAGAAAGAAAATAAGCTTATCAGATAAAGCTCAGAGGATGTGTAAATATGTGCTTATGTACACACAACCATAAGTCTTTATGTTGCACTCGCAGCCAAGAAGGCCAACCAAATCCTGGGTTGCATCAAGAGGAGTGTGACCAGCAGGTCCAGAGAGGGGATTTTGCCCCTCTACTGGGCTCTGGTGAGACCCAACCTGGAGTTACTGTGTCCAGTTCTGGAGCCCTCAACACAGGAAGGACATTGAGCTGTTGGAGCAGGTCCAGAGGAGGCCACAAAGATGGTCAAAGGGCTGGAGCAACTGCCCTATGAAGACAGGCTGAAGGAGTTGGGGTTGTTCAGCCTGGAGAAGAGAAGGCTCAGGGGGACCTCAGAGTAACTTCTCAGTACCTGAGGGGGTCCTACAGAAAGGCAGGGGAAGGACTTTTTAATATGATATTGGATGGGAGGACTAGAAACAATGGATGTAAATTGGAAGGGGGTAGATTTAGACTTGACATAAGAAAGAAATTCTTTACAGTGAGGGTGGTGAAACACTGGAACAGGTTGCCCAGAGAAGCTGTGGATGCCCCCTCTCTGGAGGTGTTCAAGACCAGGCTGGACAAGGCACTGAGCAGCCTGATCTTGTGGGAGGTGTCCCTGCCTCTGGAAGGGGTTTGGAACTCAATGATCTTGGAGGTCCCTTCCAACCCAAACTATTCTATGATTCTTTGTTCTTAAAAATCAGATAGTGAGAGTGCACAGCCAAAACATGTGTCAGCATCTTGCTGTGAGTAGGTTTGAAAGGAGAAAGTTCTCTCAAGTCACTCCTACACAGAAATATTTATACAATGTTTCTGCACAGAAGGCTTTAGTGCAAACTCTCATGGAAACAGGGTTTTGAATGTCCTTTCTTGCTTCAGGATACAAAGTTATGACTTTCTTCCCTCAGGGGCATTAAAATTCTTGTCCTAATCATCCAGAAAAATATTTGTTTAATAGTTTCATTGCCTTAACACAAGCAATGCTCTCCTAAATACAGCTGTGATGCACATACCTTATTGTACATAAATCCTTTACAATATAAAGCCTCCAGTCCAAAGGGCAGCTTACTAAATCAAAATCAACTCCATGCATATGTGAATTGTTAGGAACAGGATGCAAAGACCAGTTCAGATTTCAGGAATCCAAATTTTGGGACTGAAAGTGGTTTCACAAAGGGGTTATACCTAGGGAAAACATCTACAAAGGGCATCTCAGGAAGTTTTCTCCCTCTTGGCTGTCTCTCATGGGAAGGGATGAGCCAATCTGATCCTAGATGTTGGGTTAGAGTCAGACCAAGGTTTTTGTGGTGGTCTCTAACCCAGTCCTGTCCCACTGGTGAAGCAACTGTTGGCCAGAGGAAATATTTACCTCTTGAGGATGACAAGAACGTGCATTGTCCATGGAAGGAGCAGGAAGGCTTGATTCATCTGAACAGCTTCTACTGTCCTCCTAGCCACTGTCTCTGGCTTGAGAGGAGGAAACAGATTAGGGAACCTGAATAAATAAAAGTAAAAAAAGAATTATTTGTTAAGCAGGCTTCTTCTTTAAGTCTTGTTACTCACTAAGCTATTGCTGGATATTTTCTTGACTGAGGCAGCACAAATTCTTTGTAAGGTTATTTTGACCGTTGTAAAAGATTAATTTGGTCAGATGTTAAGTCTCTGAATTTAGCTTTAGAGGTTAAAAGGAGGCACTGACAGCTTTACCCTGCAATTCCTTTCCCTGGGAATGAATAAAGAAGGAATCTGCACTGTTAGTTCTCAAGTAATTTCTAGACTGCTCCTTGTGAGTGACCTCTATTTTCAGATTGCAAAGGGCCAAAATACACTCAGGGAAAACTTCTTTTAAGTTTTCTCTGTAGAAGCAAAAGTCTCTCAGCACAGGCTGCATGAATATGCCAGGAAAGTGAGGGAACCAGTCTGATGAGTCCCAGCTGGCCTAGAGTGACCCTCTGTTCCCAGGCAGCCAAATGAGACATCAAATTCTCTTAACTAAATGAAGCATTAATTAGGAGTGTATTCTGATGATTCATTTAAAATGAGATGCTTTATACTAGTTCCCCTGGACTGACCTGATTCTCATGCCCTGAAACATCTCTGTGCTGGTGTGGAAGGGCAGGACTGTGGTGGCATTCACTCCTGGACAGTCCAGCAGCCCCAGGGTCAGGCTCTCCATAAAGGCAAAGGAGGAAGCTTTGGAGGTGCAGTAGTCAATGGCACCAGGGATGGCTGACAAGGCCAGGACAGAGTTCAGACAAACAATGTGTCCATTCTGCAACTCCAGCATCCTTGGCAGGAATGCTTTGGTGGTCTGAAAAACAATAGATTTTTCTTTTTTAAAAAGATTTGTTCAGCAGAGATGCAACAAAAACAATAGTTACTGAAAAACATAAGGTGACACAGAGACAAGAAGCCAAAGCATGCTGTTGGTTAGACTAGGAGAGCACCTGGCTGCTTTGTCATTTTCTGAAAGATTCTAAACAGGCAAAGCTTGCACAGAAACAAAATCTCTCATAGTTCAGAAGTAAGATAAAGGCCATGGACGGAATGCTGTACATATTTTAAAACTTCTTGTCAATAACAAAATCAAAAGAAACTCTTTTTCTATTGCTATTATCACACTTTCCTTCCCTGAGCAATGTAGTCTCATGCATTCCTTACAAATCACAGAGAACTAGCTTCTATGTGCTAAGAGTTTCTCAAAAGGAATGAAAAGTTCTACTGGAAATCACAGAATTTGGGATACAGGAGCATCAAATACTGCATTAGCACTGGAAAAATTGTTTTAGACTTCTTTCCTCTACTCTTTGTCCCTCACATCTGTCACTCCCATTCCCAATTCTGAATGCTTGTGGCAGCAGAACTTTGCTTACCCAGAACTGTCCCAGGGTGTTTATGTGCTGTGATTTGAGCAGTGCATCATCATCACTGTCCATCAGGCTCTTACCATGGACCACAGCAGCATTATTCACCAGGATGGTGATGTCACCCACCTGCAATAAAGATAAATGACCTGTTTAAACTGAGATCTCCACTCCTGAACCAAATCTGAATATCTATTATTGCCTGAATTATTTTTTTTCATAGCTTTTGCCATTCTTGTTTGTAATCCTTACCTAGCTAGAATTTGGACAACCACCACCCTTCTTTTCCCCCCAGTGTATTTTTTAACTTATCAAATAGAAACCCTAAATTTAAATCATGTCTATTATTGCCTGAAATTTTTTTTCATAGCTTTTGCCATTCTTGTTTGTAATCCTTACCTAGCTAGAACTTGGACAACCACCAGTGTATTTTTTAACTCATCAAATAGAAACCCTAAATTATATCTATTATTGCCTGAATACATTATTTTTTTTCATAGCTTTTGCCATTCTTGTTTGTAATCCTTACCTAGCTAGAACTTGGACAACCACCAGTGTATTTTTTAACTCATCAAATAGAAACCCTAAATTCAAATTCTTAAATTCTGCCCACACAAAGTCCTCCCAACAGACACCAACCTTTTCCCTCACAGCCTTGGCTTGCTGATAGACCTCCTCTCGATTTCCTACATCACAAATGAAATAATGACATTCTGTCCCCATCATCCTGATTTCCTCTGTGGTCTCCTTCAGGCATTTCTCAGTCCGACCCCACAGGATGATCTGCAGAGAGAAGAAAATTTATTTAGAGCCAAACTACTTCTGCTTCAAATCCAAGATAATTAAAACATGCTCCTTAACTTCAACATGTTGATGAACATCTTTGATGTGTTTTCACTGCCAGCCCTGTTGCATTGTTTCATTTAAGACTAATGATGATTCTCTGTTGCATGGAGGCAGGACTTGAGTATCGTGGTGGTATCTGTGTCCCTCTGCTCATTATTTACAGATTTTTTACAAGCAACACAACACCTAATGCAAAAAAACACAACCCTAATGTGAAAAGTATGTGAAACACTTGGCAAATCTTCTGTATGAAGAAAATTCAAATCTAACCCTGCTTTTCTAAGTGCTGTTTGCAGCCTGGTGTTGTAGGTGCATTTCAAAATGGACTCTGAAAATGGAAACAGCTCAATTCTCTCTTTGTTGCTCTGAGAATGGTGCTATTCCCAAGCAGTTGTTTCCCACCCCACTGAGAGTATGAATCTGGCTGGTATAATGGTTAAAAATAAGCTCACTTTTGAGTTTTCCTGAAGCTGAAAGAACAGGAAAAAAAATTATAAATTATAATCACATGATTAATCTAAATTATAAATTAAACTATAAATTATATCATATGATTAACTTAGTAACAGCAAGATAAAAACAAAAATTTAGGACCTGTGGTACTCCCTCCTCACAACAAATCTCCTGCAGAGAGCTTTAACATGCTTGTTTTTAAGAACCAGTTAAGCTTATCTCATAACTGGTACTAAAACTAATCTCTGACAGGGTCAAAGAGCTCTTCCAGTACAACCAAGCAAAGCAACACACAAGTACCCGGGTCCTCAAATATTTCCTAAATGAGTTAAAAAATACAATGAATCCAATTTATAAATCACTGGCACATCTGTGAACATAAACACAGGCAGACTGATAGAGTCTTAAAATCACCCAAGGCCAAACAAGTTGCTTAAGTAGAAACTTCAGAGAGGATATAAATATGCCAGAGCCATTTAATGGGAAATCTTAGCTCAGGGGAAATAATTTCCAAGGAAAAAGCTGTGACCAGACTTCAAAACTGTCAGAAAGGACATGGCTAGAAACGTGCCTTGTCTTCGAAAGTCTCAGCCTATCACCCCAGGCATCTACACCAAGCTTGTAAAAGCCATGGCTATTTACTCACTCCTGACCTGGGAGCCAGACAGGCTGAGATTTCTTCTGCCCTGTTCTGCAGACTTGAAACGGAAATCAAGCCCATGTGAGATATTTCACAAGCTTGCAGGAAATATTTACAAAACACTGCTGAAGTGTACACACACTTCACTTGCTCCCTCTTTCACAACCTTCACCTTGGTGGAAAGGGGAGAAGACAAACCCTGTAAAATGTCAGCCATAAGCACCAAGTTTGATGCCAGTGGGGTTTGCATCAGTGTGAGCTTCACCCTCATGGTAGGATGGGATTTGTCAAGTGCTGATGCTCAAAAATTAACTGACAAGTTGAAGAGTGATGGAAGGCAAGAGAGGAAGAGGAGAAAAGTAATGCAAGAAACTGACCTCACAATCCAAGCCCTCTAGGATTTTATAATAATAAAAAGTAGATGTCTCATTCCTCAATTAGACTTCAATTAGAGTCTCCTGTTCCCAAGAGCTGCCACTGATCCACTCAACGTCAGGAAACATGGAAGAACAGTTAAGCAAAGGATGACTTCTCAAAGGAACATCTGTCTGTGATGCAACTCTTGGATATAACATTTTTTATGCCCCAAAAGTTACTTTGGGACCCTACAGCCAAGTTTTCCAAGGTGACCCCTTTAAAATGTGAGTTTGCTGGTTATCCTGCCCACAGCATTAACTTCAGAACTGACTTTTTTTTTTCCATGTCCCTGATATTGCTCACACTCAGGTGAAGGCTTCAGCCTGAATAAAAGCAAAGCAGCAAATAAAAGACCATTCTTTCGTGAGAGGTGAAAGTTCTCTAAAGCCACAGTGGGAAGTGAAGTTTCCCGCTGTCATTTTTTGCTACTTTTTACAGATGGATAAAACTGAAAACTCAACACAGCTTATTTTTTGGGCCACATTCAAGCTTGACTGCTCCCTACAAGATCATATGAGACTTTCAATTTCTGAGCTGCATCTGGCCAAATTAAATTGGCACAGGCATCCCTCCAGCCTCCTAGGACATCACATCTTAGAGACAAGGTTTCTGGTTGCTGAATTAGCCTCTAGTTGAGGCTTCTATTGCTCCTGAGCTCTGTTTTATAGAGGTTTTGACTCAGTATTTCCCTGGATGCTTTTCTCTTCTCATCTGAATCAGTTTTTAGGTCCTTATTCTGCTGTTGCCTCCTGGGATTCTCTACAAACTTCCTCATCAGTCCTCTGCTCTCCCAAATTCACCTCCTTCTGCATGTGTAAGGATTCCAGCCCTGCAGGTCAGGAAATGATCCATTTCATTGGGAAGAATGATTTTCAAATTGTAGACGTGGCTTCTCAGAGTCTGGTCTGACTTTTATGCTCTCCTTTTTTAAGTTTCAATCTAAACTGGCCAAAAGCACGTCCCAATTGGATGCTGTGTCCTGTGGAGAATGACTCTTACAGACACACAAGTTCCTGTCTGGGC
Source organism: Turnix velox (assembly GCA_013400935.1). NCBI lineage: Eukaryota > Metazoa > Chordata > Aves > Charadriiformes > Turnicidae > Turnix > Turnix velox. Next base: position 14,634 of record VZTY01033173.1, read on the forward strand.
CAGAGGATTTGAAGGAGAGCAGAAACCTTATTTCACAGCCTGTCAGGATGTTGCACAGCCTCCCCACTCAGGGTAATTTAATGGTGGATTGAGGAATATTTAATTTGGAGAAGTTCTTGGACAGACACTTTTCCGCCCTGGAAAGAATCCAACTTCTGCTTCTTCTCCCCACTTCATCTCTCTCATCATCCTCCTCTCCTGCCTGCCCCTCCCTCCCACAGCAGCCACGCTCTCCTTTCACAGAGTTACTGACCAGAAAATTGGGGAGGGCAGGAGCCCAGCCAGGCGGTTAATCCCTGCTGTGGCAGGGCTGCTCCTGGAGCTTCCTGCCCTCACCTTACCTCTGGGTGACCCCAGTGCTGGCAGCCAGGAGGCAGGTGGAATGTTAAAGCAATGGCTTCTGCTCCAGGCTGCTGGCCAGAGGCTCTTCCTACCACTGGACACACCAGAGAATAGATTTACAGAATCACAGAGTGTCATGGAATGGAAGGGACCCCTAGAGATCATTTAATCCAACCCCCCTGCCAGAGCAGGAACACCCTTATTAGATCCCACAGAAAGGTGTCCAGGTGAGTTCTGAATGTCTCCAAAGAAGGAGACTCCACAACCTCTCTGGGCAGTCTGTCCATTGTTCTGTCACTCTCACCATGAAAAAGTTTTCTCTTCCATCTATATGGAACCTCCTGCATTCCAGCTTGCACCCAGTTAGAACCATAGAATGGTTTGGGGTGGAAGGGACCTTAAAGATCATCCAGTTCCAACCCCCCTGCCATAGGGACACCTCCCACCACACCAGATTGCACAGTGCCTCATCCAGCCTGGCCTTGAACACCTCCAGAGATTGAGGAAGCATCTAGAACCTCTCTGGGCATTTAGGATGAGGGAAGAACTTAAAATGCTCTTTCCTTTTAATTAACTTTAAAGCTTTGACATCACAGCTTAGCACAGATTTTCCCAGGATTTATTCAAGAGCACATTTTGCAAAACAAACTTTATCTCCAGATCTTCTTCTCCCCTCTGCCAAGGCACAGAGCTCCTCATCTGGCCTCAGGGAAATGACTTGTACCCAAGTGGCAGGCTCAGTAGTCACTGCAGCCTTCACCCCCAGAGGACTCGTTTAACTCCGGACTTAATCAGCTAATGAGACATGCCCTGGGGTCGGAGGGGAGTCAAAGGGAAGGTTTTAGCTGCTGCTGAACTAAGACAAGACTTTCTGAGAGAGTTCAGTGCTGGCCACTTGCCCACAGCCCCAACCTTGGCTGCAGCTCTGAATCCTCATTTTCCCTGTGACACGAGCATTATGCTTTTGACCACCACAAAATCAGATAAAGCCACTAATTTATATAAACTGGCCCAGACTGGAGCTGCTATCAACCACAGTATAGACACACAACCTACACCTCCAGAGTCTAAGGTTTATGACTGGTGCAGGAGATGAGGTTAGAGCTAATTTTACATCGTTTACAAGGCTATTTAACTTGTTTGGTCTGATTTTTATGGCTAGTACAACCCCAGAACAGCCACAAAGGAATGTTGCCCTTTTACATCATCAATTAATTTGGCACTGGATTGCCAGCAAACCTGCTGGGCTAGACTTCATCCCTGCAGTGAGCTAGACCACTATTGGAAAGGTGTCCCACAACAAAAGCACGGCTGAGACCGACCATGTGCCACTTCTTGGCACTGCCCTTGGGGTTATCTGGGTTGTGTTTTAGTGCAGAATTGTTCATTTAGTCTTTTTCCACAAAACAATATGCACTGGTTGTGGTTTTCCCCTCTCTGGAGGTGTTTAAGGCCAGGCTGGATGAGGCACTGAGCAGCCTGATCTAGTGGGAGGTGTCCCTGCCCATGGCAGGGGGGTTGGAACTTGATGATTCTTTAAGATTCCTTCCAACCCAAACTATTCTATGACACAACTCCAATATTTTCTGCATTTTTCAATACATGAAGAGATTCTGTGTAGCAAATGAAGATGAATTTGGAGCCACTCTCTGGGTGGAGAGGGGCTTGAGT
>VZTY01033179.1:864-16984 GCA_013400935.1 Turnix velox
CGGCGGCGGAATCCGGGGGGAAGCGGCGGGGCCGGGCGGGTTTTGAACGGTCCCGCCTGGCAAATGGGGCTGGGGGCGGTCCCTCCCCTCCCTCGGAAAGGGGGGCGCCGGAGGGGAAGGAGGGAGTTGCGACAATGAAGGTGTCACAGCCACCCATCCCGTGTCCCGGGCCGGATTCTCCCCTGATGCTCTCTCTGGGGAGGGCACTGGGTGATGGAGAAGGGCAGAATGGTCCCTGTCGGACCCCCTGAGTGGATGGCTGTCACCCAAGGTCCCCGCACACTGGATCCCGAGGGTGTCATCACCCAGGATGTCCCTCATGCAGCACCCTGGAGCAGCGCAGCCACCACCATGAGGTCCCTGCACCCTCTCCTGGGGCATTTGCCACCCCAGGAACCCTCTGCTGGACGCTGCAGACATCATCCCCTCGATGTCCCCAGGACACCAGGGACCTCCTGCTCCCACAGCGGGGCTAAAGAGGAGCCCTGGAAGTGCGTGGGAGCAGGGCCAGGAGCAAAGTTCCCATTTCCAATCATTCCTTCCTTCCTCCCAATCCCCCCATCACATTTTTTTGCCTTAAATCTCACTTTATCGTTGATAAATCCCAGCTTGGCTCACACTCTGGGGCAGCTCCGTGTTGTGCCACCTCCCCACTGCCTCCATGTCCCCTGCACAGGATCTGGGACTCCACTCCTCCCATGTCCCACATCTCTGGCCTGCCTTGTTCCCCCGGGTGGCCATGGCCATGCCAGACCCATTGGGGGACAGAAGTCACAGTGTCCCCTGTGCTTTGGTGGCATCTATCTGGCCATAATGGAACGTGGGGGCTGCCATAGCCCCTGCTCACCACTCGAGGCTGCTTTGGAGGGGCTGTGAAGGGGGGAAGAGGTTGGGGTCAAGAAAAAAATTGTCCTCAGAGGTGCCAGGGGGTGGCAAAGAGAAAAGGATGCTCAACACCTTGTAGGATGGTTGAGAGCAATGGGGAAACTGAGGCACAACCACACAAGATCCTGATGTGCTTTTCATGGTGGGGTTGTCACAAGAAACTCCAGCATTTTGAAATCAGGTTCTTCCTGCTCTAACCCTGTCACTAAAACCCCCTCAGGGACCCCTCCAGCCACATGCTGTCAGGACTTTGGGGGCAGAGGGTGGCTTCAACTATCCCCCATAGATCAGGACCCCCCTTTCCTCCGGGGCTCCCCCAAACCCCTCGTCGTCCTCAGCCACCTCCCTGCAGCACTGCCCGTGCGGCCGCCCTTGGCTTTAACCAGCTGGGGTCCTCTTTCAGCTATTTTTTAGCTGGGAGAAATTTCCTTCTCTGGCAGCAGAAATCCAGCCCCGGCAGCACTCCCGGGATGGGGAATTTCACGGATAATCCAGTCCCCGGCGCCGCGAGGTGTCAGATCCCAGGACAAGATCCTTCCTCTGGGGATGTCACAGCTTGGGGTTGGCTTTTTTCATTCTCCCCCAGGGGCTGAGGACGGTGCTGGAGCACAGAGGGATTCCCCAGTGTTTAGCACCTCGGTTAAGCCCCGAGCAGGGAGAGCAGGAAGGGGTGATGAGAAGAATAAAGGATTTTTGGGGAAAAAGAAGCCCAAAGAGGTAAAAAAGCCTAATTGAAAAATCTCCTCCTTTTTTATTTTTTTCTTAGAGGATCAATTTGCAGCTCAATGTTAATGAAGTCGCCCTCCCAATTAATTCTCCATTTGCCCACCGGAGGCCCCAGGGTGGAAACTCATTAATGTCTTCACCACCCAAAGCCCAGCAGGAATAATTCCACTAATTTCTGGGCTTTTCCCCCTCAAATCCCCCCCAGGAGCTCTTGACAGCATCAAGGACCCACTGGAGCATCCTTCCCCTTTGGGGGGAGCTGCTCCATCCCAGCCCCCAGCCTTGGTTGCCTCATTGCTGGGGATGGAGGACACAAGCACGTGGGGGCACAAGGGTAAAATGAGAATTAAACAACAGCTTAATGGCATTTAAAGTCATAATTGGGGTATTTTTGCTCTTTGGTGGAGTGATCTCAGTGTTTCCTCAGAGTCTGATAGGTCTGCTTGGCCACACCACACTCTTCCTCATGGAATGAAGGCTGAGACCTTCTCCCCGTACAATCTGTGTCATCACACACATCTCTCTGCCCTGCAGCCCCTTTGCTTCATTTTCCAAATTGATTTTGGGGTGAGAAGCTGCACCTTTCCAGCATTCATGGATGGCACACTAATTAGCTGACCCCACTAATGAAGCAGAAGAATTCAGGCCTGAGAATTTCCATCTTATTTGGGACTGGATCTCAGGACTGCTTGCTCCCAGGTTTGCATCCCAGTATAATGGGGTTTGTTTCCTTCAGGAAGATGGGAGGAGGGAATGAAGTGGAAAAATATCCCATACTGGCACAGGGATGGTGCTGGTTTATCCTTCATTTAATCTTCTTGTCCCCATTTATCACTGAACCTGCTTCCTCAGCCTCCCCTGGCAGGGCTGAGCTGCCCCTTGCCCCCTCCATCCCCCTGCCCAGTGGATATTCTGCTACTGGATCCTCTCCCTGCCTGGAGAACCTCTTGCCAACTCCATTTATCTGGGCATTTGTAAGTCTGGGCTCTGCCATGTCCCCCAGCTGAAATTCCCAGTTGTCCTTGCTGAGGAGAGAGGGAACCTGGCAAGGATGGGGTGGAGATAGAGATCATGTGGAGACTATAATATGGGGATGGAGATGGAATGGGGATCCCTCACAGGAGGGAGGATGAGATAGGAAGGGGATGGCAAAGAGATACATGGGGATAGGGACAGGATTTGGGATAGGACAGGGATAGAATTGGAGATGTGACAGGGAAGGGAGTGGAGATGGGATGGGAACCCCTCACAAGGATGGGGAAACCTGGCAGAGATGGGGATGGGATGGTACAAACCTGGGCTGAGTATACTCAAATCCCACAGGATAATCCAAGGATAACTCACCCAGGGCAGCATGAGGATGCTGGGGTGGGGGTTGCACCATCATCCTCTGGATATAACCCTGCTCACACTGAACTCAGGGAGGGAACATGAGTGGCCCAGGGTGGCTTTTGTGCCATTTTAAAGTCACCCACTGGCACCGAGCCCTCAGAGGTGCCAAAGGCATCAATCAACTGATGCCCTGGCTGTCAGCTGGGTATTTAGTGAAATGTTCCTTAAATGAACACTTGATGAAGAAGAGAGATGGCTCCAACCTACTGGGCCACAAGGTGATCCCTGCCCAGCACCAGCTGCCACCCCCCAGTGCCCACTGTCCAACCTGGGGTGGGTGACTACCATGATGCTCCAGGGAAGATTTGGGAGCTGCTACCTCTATAACAAGGATGTATTTCAGAGCAAATCCCTCCTGCAAAGTTCCTGGCAGGAGGGAAGGAAGGGAGAATGGGAAAAGCTTTGAGATTCCCCTTTAATTTGGATTCTCAAGGTGAAAAATAGTCCTGAGCAGTCCTTGAGGGTGATCCTACACCAGATCACATGGTCTCACACCCCCTCTGCGGGACTAAGCAAGATTTCTCTGCTTAGGGTTAATGTTTTCTTTATGAAAAATGGGAAGAATTAAAAGGAAGCTGTTTGTCCCTCCAGCAGAGGCTGCTCGGGATGCTGAGGGTGGCAGTGACTCCAAGAGACTGAGCAGGGGGACAAGTCTTAGAGACCTCAGTCAAGGACCTTCTAAAACTAATTAACAGCATAAAAAATGAGTGGTGGGAAGCAGAGTCTGCCCAGGGAGGGCTGAGGTAGCACAGGGCAGGATCCATCTATTTGAGAGCAGCACAGAGTGGGGACTGAAGGGCTCAGTCCTGGAGTCACCATGTGAGGGTGAAGCCATCCCTGAGCCCACTCAGGTGGCCATTAGTGATGGACCCAGGGAGAATGATAAATGCAACAAAATCCACCTGAAACAGGGGTGGGTGCACCCCTTCACATGGTCCCACCATGCAGTCTCACACCCTGAGGCCACCACATGGCCTCAGACCTCACAGGAGGGTCCTACACAGTCTGCACCACACTACACCCCACTTGACATCCCTCTGTTCTGCCCAGCCAACCTCCAGAGATTCATCCTCCACTCGTGGGGAAGCTGCGGTGGCTGGAGCAGCTCCAGTTGCTTTCGGCTTTAAAGCATCCACATGTCACCCCCTCCTGGTCTCTGCCTCAGGGACAGAGGGAGTGTGGCTGGAGTCCACAGCTCTGGAATTGCAGCTTCCACCCCCTCAATTCTCTCCTGTAGCCTCTTAAACCCTTAAATAAGTCAAGGAGACACACGCAGGGCTCTTAGTTACAGCTTTGGAGCAGCTGCCCTGGGGAAGAGGGCAGGGAAGGGGGAGATACACTGAGCTGGTGAGGTCTTTCCCCAACTGCTACCCTTTCAGTGAGTCCTGAGCAGTCCTTGAGGGTTGTCCTACACCCTCAAGGAGGCTTCTTCTATCCTTTTTTCTTTCAGCAAGGCTTTTTCTCTTCTTTCCTCACCTTTCTCATTTCATTCTTTCCCTTTTTCCTCTCTGGAAGACAAAGGGTCAGGAAGAGGAGAAGATGGATGGATGGATGGATGGATGGATGGATGGATGGATGGATGGATGGATGGATGGAGGTAATGGCACTGTGCTGGCAGGGATGGATGAGGATGGATGAGGACAGCAGGGGTGGTACAGCACTGGCAGCTGCTGGCAAAGGGAGGGATAAGGTCTCTGTGTCCCCAAGATGTTGTCCTTGTAGAACCCTGGCTGAGATTGCCCATGGGCACCAACGTTTCACATGGTCACCCTAGAGCCCAGACTTGAACCATGAGGGGGCTGAGCACCCACGGGTGTCTGAGACCACAAATGGGTCCCTAACTGTCACTCTGCTGGTTCCTGTTGCTGGTGGCCACCCACAGAGCCCCTTGCAGCCCTGTCCTCCCAGCTCCCACCCATGGCCAGATGTCTGCCATGCCATGCTGTGTGGTGCCAGCCTGCATCCATTCAGCAGTGAGTCAGAGCTGGCAAAGTGCTGACTGATGCCCATGTACCCATCCTGTGTGTCAGGGCACCTGCTGCACCCTGTTGTCACATGAGACCACTTCCCTGTTCTCCTCCCTGTGCAAATGCACCACCCTGGGCACCCACAGCCCTGTGTGGATGCTCCTCCCTCCTGCAGACACACTTTCCCCGTGGAAATCATCCCATGGACTCACAGAATGATTTGGGTTAAAAGGGACCTAAAAGCTGATCCAGTGTCCCCCCCTACCCCGGGCAGGGACACCTCCCACCAGCCTGGGCTGCTCCAGACCCCCCACCCTGCTTGAGTCTTGCCCAGCCTTGGTAATGTTTGTCACTGGAAAGCTCCACCGGCAGCCCCAGTTTGGGGTTGGCAGCTCAGCAGGGTCCCCAAAGGGGTTTTATCAGTGATTAATTTAAAAATTGAGGTCAATGCAGCACATCAGTGATTTATTCCAGGCACGCCAGGATCAGGCAGCCTCAGGCAGAGCCCTGGGGATGCCAAACACAGGGCTCAGCCCCCCCTCTTCTTCCTGAGCACCCCAAACCCTGGGAAGGAGAAGGGCAGCAGAGGAGCCCTGAGGGTGTAGGGACAGTGGGATCCTCCAAGCAGCGGGGAGGGGGATGCTACCCTGTCCCCACAGGGACTGCCAGAGGGATCCCAGACGTGCTTCCCATTAAAATCTCCCCATTAAAACCTTCCCCTGCCCTTAACCACCACAGCAAAGGAGGCTTTTCCCAAAGAAAAAAGTCCAAACAAGTCCCAGCTCCCCCCTCCTAGTGCTTTGAATTTTTATTAAAACAAATGAGGAAACGGTTATTTCTCCCCAGCACAAGAGTCCAGGGGAAGGGGAAAGCGGCGCTGCCAGGGCACAAGTGGCCCCACTGCAGCCACGGGTGGCTCAGTGAGCCAAGGCAGAGAGATTTTAAATAAAAAAAAGGGTTCAGGAGGCAATTTAGGAGGCACCGAGCCCCAGGCTGACCCTCTGACTATCTCAAGAGTGGCTGAGGATCAGAAGAGACAGTGGGAGAGAAGAATTGGGGGTTCCCAGGGGATGTGGGGAATGCCCATGGCAGCACCAGCTCCATTAAAGGGTAAACCACAGCTGGGAGGGAGGTTTCCCCCCCATGCCCTGAGCTGAGGGCAAGATTTAGGATGGAGAAAAGGTCAGGGCATCACCATTTCCCCTACAGCTGCTGGGAGTGAAGGCACCCACTTAAGGACAGGCGGGGGGGGGNAAGGACAGGCAGGAGCAGGCAGTCCTGGGGGGGGGAGGAGGGCTCTGAGGTGCTGGGGAGACCCCGTGTTGTGTTTGGAGGGGGGGCTGCCAGAGCTTAGCTCCCCAGAGTCCCCTCCCGAGGCTCCAAGCAAGCTGCCCAGGTTTGTCAGAGTCTGCAGAAAAAAAATAATTTAAAAGAAAAAAAAAATAATAATCAGATTTCATTTGGTTGGCACTAGCTGTTCTCCTGCTCCTTTACCCCTTGCTGAGAGGAGAAGAAGGAGGAGGAGGAGATGCAGAAGGAGGAGGAGGGGGAAGAGGAGGATGAAGAGACCTTCCTCTCCACCTCCTGCCCTAATCCCTGCTGCCATCCCACTCGCTGCCCGCCTGCTCCCACCTCCGCTGGCGCGACGGCCCCTGATTTACAGCACTCCACCAGGACATGCTCTGCCTTCCTAATGCAGAGCTGGGCATCACCGGGCAGGCAGAAAGCTGCGGGGCAGGCAGGAGAAGACAGCCTGGAGGGATGACATCCCCACCAGAGGGGTGGCATCACCACCGAGGGACAGCATCCCCAACCAGGGACACCCTTCAGCAGCTCCTCCGCGGCTGCCGGGCTGGGAGGGGGCAGCACCCCGGCAGCAGGGGGAAGCCTGGAGGGAGGAGGTTGGAAAAATCACAGAAAAAAGGGTTGGGAGAAGAAAAAAAGAAAGGAGGGCAGGGGGTGGGGGTGAAGGGACACTAAGCTAAAAAACGTCACACAGTCCGTGGGCACCCGAGTCCATCGGTGAGCAGCACCCGGGAGGGGACCGGGAGATGATGCCCGGCTCTCCCGTCCCAGCTGGGACACGGTGGTGCTGGGGGAGAGGCTCTGCTTGCTGGGCAGCAGTGGAGGTGCTGGTCGTGTCCTAGAGCTCCTCGAAGAAGGCCACGCGGGACTTGGTGCTCTGTAGGGTGAGCTGCAAGAGAGCAGAGATGGGGGGGGTGAAGGGAGATGGGCACCAGCCCCATCTTCACCTCCTGGGAGGGCATCGAGCTGGGCAGGAGGATGCCACTGTCTTTGTCCCCTCCTGACCCCGCTAGAGTCCCAGGGAAGGCAGATGCAGGGATGTCGTGCACAGCCTCAGCAGCCCCAGCCCAGGGACCTCCACCAGTCCCCAGCCACAAGCATGGCTCAAGGGCAAAGAGCAGGGCAGGGGGACAGGCTGGGCTGGGGGACAGAATTCTGCAATGGTTTAGGTTGGAAGGGACCTTAAAATTCATCCAGTGCCACCCCCTGCCCTGGGTAGGGACACCTCCCACCAGCCCAGGTTGCTCCAAGCCTCATTCAACCTGGCCTTGAACCCCTCCAGGGATGAGGCAGCCACAGCTTCTCTGGGCAACCTGGGCCATGGGCTCACCTTCCCCCTCACAGCAAAGGATTTCTCCCTGAGATCTCACCTGAATCTCCCCTCCTTCAGTGTAAACCCCTTCCTCCTTGTTTCATGGCTTCCCTCCTTGATCTATAGTCCCTCCCCAACTTTCCTGAAGTCCCTTTAGGGACTGGAAGACTCCCTGGAACCTTCTCTTCTCCAGGTTGAAGCCCCCAACTCTCACAGCTGACATCACAGCATCTCCAGGGGCTCCTCTAGTGTCCTCTCTATGTCCTGCTGCTGGTGCACCTGAGTTGAAGGCAGGTCTCACAGAGGGGAGCAGAGTGGCAGAATCCCCCTCCTCACCCCCCTGCCCACACTGTAGGGCTGCAGCCTTGATCTTCAGGGGGGTTCTGGGCAAAGCCTGCTGAGGGGCTACAGATTCAATCAAAGCACTTAGCCTACACACAGCTTTCAGGCTGCATTTGGGGAACACAAAGGTGCTGGTCCTGCAGCACCTCCTCAGGGCACAACAAAACCTCCCTGGTCCAGAGCACTCCTTCCTGTCCTTGCCCTGATGATGGAGGAAGAGACAGACGGGGCTCCTGCAAAGCTAGAGGAGAAGAAACGACCTCCATCAGCTGAGGACAGAGGGAGAACCACACTCATGCCTAAACCTACAGCTCCTCTGAGGGCTCTGGGCCAGTGGGATGGGTATCACCTTCTGTCCTATGCTTGTGTCCAACCCAAGCTGCCACCTGCCATGGGGTGACCATGTATTTGCCCCATGGTGGTCCAAGCAGCCCTATCACATAGAATCATAGAATAGTTCAGGTTGGAAGGGACCTCAAAGATCATCAAGTCTCACCCCCCTGCCATGGGCAGGGACACCTCCCACTACACCAGGCTGCTCAGTGCCTCATCCAGCCTGGCCTTAAACACCTCCAGGGATTGAGGCATCCACAACCTCTCTGGGCAACATCTTCCAGTGTTTCACCACCCACACAGTAAAGAATTTCTTTCTTATGTCAAGCCTGAATCTACCCCCTTCCAATTTACATCCATTATTTCTGGTCCTCCCATCAGATATCTTATAAAAAGTCCTTCCCCTGCCTTTCTGTAGGACCCCCTCAGGTATTGATAAGTTACTCTGAAGTCCCCCCCGAGCCTTCTCTTCTCCAGGCTGAACAACCCAAACTCCTTCAGCCTGTCCTCATAGGGCAGTTGCCCCAGCCCTTTGACCACCTAAGCAGGGCTGATGCCTTCCCCTACCCCAGGACTTCATCCCAGACCTGCTCCCTACATCCTGCCAGGAGGACTTGCACGACTCTGTCCTTGGAGCAAAGGCTCTGCAGGACTTGAAAACCTGGCCTGGAAAAGAAAAACCTTTGCCAAGTTACCCAAAAAATAATACCCCCCTCCCTCCCCCACTGGAGGAGCTACGAGCCAAAAACAAGAGATGAAAGAAACATCCTCAGTGGTGAGGAAGAAATCCCAGTATTTACAGATAAGCACCCCAAGGAGTGTGGTGGGAGAAGAGCCTCCTTCCAGCCAGCTGCTGAATCACCCCAAGAGTTTGCCAGAGCAGCAGCTAATTGGGAAAGCTTCGTTTGAGCTGGATTAAGCAGCGGTGCCTTCCGCAGGGGCCACCCGTTCTGCTGAGACAGGGATCCTGGGATCACCTTACAGGGAGTTAAGTCCCTACAATGGAGCTGCCAAGAAGCACTTCTCTCCCTCTCCAACACCCCTTACCCCCCCACGGCTTTCCCTGGGTAATTCCTTCACAGCTTTAATGCCACTTGGAAGAAAAAAAAAATTCTGTATTGCAGAGGAAATTTCTGCAGGGCTTAATACCCTTTGCTGGGTCAAGGCTGGATCTCCTCCTTCTTGCCCTCCTCAGCCTCCCCCCAGAGCTGGGTGGAGGTTGGACGAGATGGGACAAGGGGGTTCTACTCTTCTTCTCTCTCTCAAGTCTGGAGAAGAGGAAAAAGAAGCAGGTGGACTGATTCAAGCCCCACTGATGGCTTCATTTTGGCTTTTCCAGCAAAAATCCCTGCCTGGGAGCACAAGCAGACACCCAGCTGGAAGGAAAGTGGTGTATGAAACCTGAGGGGATGTGGTGGTGAGCAGCATGGTCTTCTCAGTGAGCAGGGTGGCTGCTGCCACCAGCTGCTGTGACCTGAATGACAGGAACTGTGGTCCCCTGGCAGAGAAGGGCAGTGGGTGAGGGTCTGCATGGGGGTGTGAGGCTGCTGCCCACTACAGCCTGAAATAGGGCAGCTTGGCTTGTTTCCCCTGGGAAGACAGACCCCTGAGAGGCCAGACAACCCCCAGGAGGGACATTCACCTGCCAGATCTGCCACCCAACACCCTGCTGCAGCATCAAAGCTCCCACCACCCCCCAGCCTGACAGACAAGAGATGTCCCTCAGGCGTCTCCCCCCCAGCAAACTCCTTGCTCCAACTGAGAAATGAAAGGAGCCAACTGCTGCTGCTGAGGAGGCAGAGGGGGAAGATGTTTCCTCCAGGCTCATAAGGGAGATTTGACTGTTTGGAGCCTGCTCTGTGCCACTGGCAACACACAGCTCCCCATTAATCCCCCACACACAGTCCTGGGGTACCTCAAAGCTCAGCTCCCTGTGCCCAAAGCTGTGCTCTCCTCAACAAACACTGCTGTGATACTGGGGGGAGCATGTGGAGATGGAGCTCTGATGGCATCCAGCATAGGCACAAGGAGAATGGAGAGATGCAGCCCTGCTCCTTCACCAGGGGCTTCACTCATGACCTTCAAAAAAGGCTCCCTTGGCTCCTCAGTCTTGCTTTTTTCATCTCTATGGGGAAACTGAGGCATGGGACATCCTCAGGGAGCAGAAGCCAAGATGGCTCTTGGTGGGATGAGGTTTTGGAGAGCAGTGTAAGCACTGTACTTGCATATGGACCATACACTTGACACCAGACACATTTTGCCCCAGGAAGGGCCAAGACCACAGGGATTTTGATGGTGACAGAGCATGCCCCTGGGGTGAAGGCACCTCTGGCAGCACCCAGTGGGACACCAGAACTGGGAATGGAGGCTCAGACAGCTGCCTCCTCACACCCCATTACAGCCAGGGAGGAGAATAAAGAAGAGATCAGGATTGCTCTCCACTACACATCAACTCTCCACCACCAAAGCTCCACTGTGCCACTCTCCCTTTTCCTTGCTTTTACTCTTCTTTTTCCTCTTCCTCACCCTCATTACATGTGAAATACAGAGGGGAAGCTCTGCCACCAGCCAGTGCCATGGCCTCAAAAGCAAGCAAGGCAAAACCCCAGGGATGTGCTGAGCAGAGGGATGAAAACCCCAGGGATGTCCTCAGCAGGAGGGCAGAGACAAGGGATGCTCCTCAGGCAGCAGGATTTGGCCTTGGTGCAGCAGGAAGACGCAGAGGGGCTGTGGAAGCCAGGCAGCCCTATAGCCAAGCTCCCCTCTCTCCTTTGGGCTCCCAAAGCACAAGCTCTTTGTAGGGAAATCCCTCACACAAGTTTTGCTCTTCTCTTTTGCACATGAAGCTATGAAAGTGAGGAGAAGAGCAGAGCCTTGCCCCAGCTCTCCATCACCAGTGGGGGGTAAGCCACAAGGTGCCACCAGCACCTCCCCAAACTTTGTGCACCCTCTGCCTCCCCTCTGCCCAGCCTGGCAAGGAGAAATAAATATAAATATATATCTATATCTATCTACAGCCACACCATAACATTGTGCAGGCAAGGCAGAGTGATTAAGAGCGAGTTACATTCTCGTCAGTGCGGAGAAGGGGAAAAAAAATTGATTTACAAGCAGTATTATGATAATCTCCTTCCTGCAGGAGGGAGGGTGGGCTCCAGAATGCACTACCAGAGTCATCAAAGAAAATTTAGAGAGAGAGAGAGAGAGAGAGAGAAAAGAGAGAAAGAGAGAGAGGGAGGGAGGGAGCGTAATTAAGCGGCCAGAGCTCAAATGAATCAAGATAGGAGAGAAGACAAGAATCCCACTCCATCCCACTCCAAGCATTCCCATGCTGGGGATCTTCAGGGCTCTGCTTTTACCCAGGGCTGCTGGTCTGATTTGATTGAAGAAAAATAAACAAAAGCAACCCAGTAAGTTCCTCCCAGGCAAACACAGCTCAGAGCTAACCCAATAACTGCAGACACACAACTTCTGCTGGGAGGGCAGACCCTGAAGCCACCCCAGTTCCCAGAGAGCCCCAATGAGCACTGGAGAAAGGACCGGGTGGGAGAAGGGGGCTGCAGATCCCTTCAACCTTCCCCCATCCTTTTGAGTCCCAAGCAATGGGGAGAAGGTTTGAAATTCTTCATTTCCTTGTTGTTTTCTTGTTTATCCTGCAGCTCGGCCAGGCTGGAGGAGAGGGTATTCTGTACCACCTCTGGAAGCATCACCTCATCCCACACCACACTTGGGGGCATCATCCTGCTCCTTGGAGGGAGATGTATGGTCCCTGCTAAATCACCACTGGTGCTGCATAGCATAAATCCTCTTTATTCTCTGGCAACTCCCCTGAATGTCCTTCTCCAGCTCTGCCCAATCGCTCCCAGTGGCCAGGTGGACCTTCTCAATTCCCACGTTTTCTTTCCCAACCCAAAACCTTCCTCCTTCCCCCTCCCCTCCTTTCTGTCTCCCTCCCACGCTGCTGCCGTTTATTCTCTCCCGAGCCCAACTTTCCCCCGGCCTCCCGTGCTTTGATGAGCGCCTTGAAAAGGGAGAAGATGACGCTCCATTAGAAGGAAACGCTTTTCAAAGGGCTGCCACAAAAATAGCTGATAGGCCTGACGTTTCCTAGTTTCCTCTCTGTTCCTTGTAAACAAGGAAAAAGAGGCTGCCGTGTCCCAGTTTGCCTGCCGAGGAGTTGCACTTCCCAGCTCCCAGAAGCAGGGCAGAGAGAAAAAGGAAGAAGCCAGCAGGGACACGGCTTGGCACAGGTGGGAGGGTGTGAGCAAAGACCCGTGTGAGATGTGCCTCCATCTCCTCCTGCACTTGTATAACAAGTGCCTGGAGGTGTCTAGAGCTTCTCTGCTCCCTGGATACCACCTGACTCTCCCTACATCCTTCCAGGTGGGCATCTTGCCTCTCTGCCCTCCCAGGAAGTCCTTCTTCTCCTCTCCCCATGGGAGAAGATTCCAGAGTGATGCCACACCAATGCTGCAGCTCTGCAGGAGACCACAGAGCATCCCATTGAGGTGTCACAGGAGCCACAGAGAAGGACAGACCCAACCATGTGCAGCTCAGCCTGTTCTCAACCACCCCAGCTCCCTCCTTCTGTCCTTCCCAGAGCAGAAGTATTTCTTGTGCTGCTTCTCTCCCTCTGCATGAAGCTCCAGGGGTATGATAACATTCTCCTTCCCTGAAATGGCTGTGGTCCTCCATCTCCCCAGCAGAATGGACCCTTTTCTTGGAAGGGAGCTCACAGTTCCAGAAAGGGAGAGGTGAGGAAGAGCATTTCAACAAAGAAACCCCAAAAAAAATTGTTGAAGTCCTTGAGGCACACATTTCAGTGATCCTGAGCAAGATGTCAGCCAGCACAGCTGGAAGGCAAGGAGAGAGAAGCTGTCTGCCCCAGCACCAGCCTCCTGAAAACCTTCAACCTGTCCAGATGACAGAGTAGCCTCATGACATTTGGTGATGGCACTGCAGCTCCCTATCTGCATCATGAGAGAGTGGGCTGGCAGTGCCCATCACTAACTCACCAGTGTCCTTACACAGCCGTGGAGGACAGATCACAGCATCTCTCAGAGGTGAGAGGAGCACAGACAAACACACAGAATCCATTTTGCTCTGCCTCTCTCCCCTCTCTGTGCCTGGCAGCCAGGAGCTGCCTAGACCCCAAGGGGATGATGCTGAGCCTGTAGGAATGTGGTAGGAGATACCATTCGTGGCCAAACGTTACAAGAAGCTTCAACAAGTCCACTGGTGGTAAACAAACAGATTTGCAGTAGATTATCCAAATCCCAAGGGCCTCAACAAGAGAATAAACCCTGTGTCAGCCAAGTTGAGAGCAATGCTGCACCACAACCAGGATCAGCCTGGAGAGGAGCCAGCAAAAGCATCAATAGCAACAGCTCACCTTACCACCAGCATCCACTCAGGCACCAAAAATACCCACTTCTCAAGCCCCAGAGAAATGGGAAAAAGCCAGGAGCTGCCCAGGGAAAGGCCAAGCCTGTGGAAAGACCAGAGTTCTGCCCTCAAGGACAAAGCTGCTTGTCTGGGAACAGGCATGGAGATTTGCTCCTTGCCCAGATACTTCAAAGGGCTTAAATCACAGTCAATAAGCATGACTGTGCAAGAAGAAAAGCAAGAGGAATGAAAGAGCCGATTGTGTTTCAGAGCAGCAGCAGCCTGCCCTGGGAGCCTTCCTTCCACCAGAGGATGGGAGGAAGAAGTGGGATTTTTCCATCTTCTCCTGCAGCCTGAGTGGCAAAACCAGCCTGTGGCTGAGGCAGCCGGAGGCAGCAGCAGCAGCCACGGAGAAGGGAAATGGTTTTCCAGATGAGGTGTCTGCTTGTGTTGTGCCCACAGAGCTCATAAAGAAGGATTAGCATGTTAACCACATAATTAAACATGAAAAACTTAGCAAGCACCTCGTCAAAGGCAGGCAATGGAACCCAGAGGTTGCAGCACAGCACTCGCTCTGCCTCTGCCTCAATTCTTGGGGTCCCTCACAGGTACCACACCTCTCCCAGCAGCTGGGTTGAGTCTTCCCACAAACTGCCAGAGCCTTCCTTCACGAATGCTCCTGGTGCTGTGGCCACAAAGTGGATTTTGGCCCAGTTTCACCTCCCACAAGCCAGTTTGGATGGGACAGTGTGTTCCAACAGTGGCCAGCTGGCCACAGAGAGACATCCAATGTCTCCATCAAGGTGCTCTTGACATGAAGGGTCATCCCTTGATTTCCCTGTGTCCTCCTGCTTTGCTGAGGAATGCTTAACAAGGAGAGTAGGTTTGGGAACACCTGCACAAAACCCTAAATTGAGTGATACAGCACTGCCTGCAGCTCTGAAAGGACTGGTCTGCTCGAGAACAGCACAGAGCCAAGTTGATCACAGCTGGGTAGCAGTCAGGGAGAAGAATGCCCCTAAAGCATCCTAATGCCTCTGATACAGAGCTCCAGAGTTGCTGGGAATTGCTCCACATGTGTCCACCAGGCAGGACTTGAATGGACCCTTGGAGGAACTTTGAATGGAGCCTTTTCTCAAGGTGTCCACCACCAGCTTTGCCACCTGCCCTACCAAGTGTCGTTCCTTCTCTTTGTGCTGCTGCTCCAAACACACCCTGTGGGTGTGTGAGAACCATAGTTGAGAAAAGAGAAAAAAAAAAGGTTCAAAAGGTTCCCCCAAACTGGATTTCTAAAGGAGGGAGAGGAAGGAGGCAAATCCTGGGAGGAGAGCAGGATCTGGAAAGACCTGATGTGGCATGAAGGGAGTAGGGACCAGGAAGAGGCATGGTTGGGAGGAGAGTGGCTCTGACAGCCTCTGTCCTCAGGTGTGGTGGTGACCAAAGCCATCACAGACTCATAGAATGGTTTGGATTGGAAGGGACCTTAAAGATCATCTAGTCCCAATCCCCCTGCCCTGGGCAGGGACACCACCAGTTTGCTCAGTGCCTCATCCAGCCTGGCCTTAAACACCTCCAGGGTTTGAGGGGGCATCCACAACCTCTCTGGGCAACCTCTTCCAGTGTCTCACCATCCACACCATAAAGAATTTCTTTCTTATCTCCAGCCTAAATCTCCAGCACAGTCTCCCAGCCAAGAGCTACCTGCAGACACTGTCTGTGCTCTGCCACTGGCTCCATGTCCCTGCCACGCATTTCCAACAGTGACATCTCATCCACGTGCCACCCCGCTCCGAGGCAGGGGTGTGTGTTTTTAGCCTGAGACAGTTTTGGCAGCAAAGACTTGACAGGGTTTTGTTTGCTGATTTCTTTTTTAAACCCTGAATTTCTTTCAGCAGCAAACAAAAGGGGGGAAGGTCCTGCTTTACTTCATTAAAGACATCTTCAAAAGCCACCCTGCACCTCCAATAGACTCCCAGCCATTGGCGGCCAAGCAAAAACAGGCTTGTTTAATTATTTAAGCATCTACGCCTGCACTCCCCCACTGATGCTGCCAACTCAACTTCTGCCAAGAAAGACACTTCCCAGCATGGAGGATCAGGTGGAAAAATGAACACAGAGAAGCTGTGAGAGCTACCAGGGGAGTGAAAGCATCCAGGCAGGGACTGCCTGTGACACAGGGATGGGTAGGGTGCTGTGCTGTGGTCAGCCTGGTCACACCAACACCACAGCCCACCATAAGGAGAGGTGTAGGGATGTAGGGTTGCAGGGGTGTAGGGCAGCAACAGGAGATGGCAAGAGCAGTGCTTATGGTAGGCAAGCTCATGCATGGGTTAGTATTCCAGCTGGTGAACCCATCAACCCACAGAAAAGTACCTTGGAATAACCTACTTTGAAGTCTCAAATGCAGATAGGTCTTCTGCCCTGGGCTTGAGGCTAAACCAGCAAAATAAAATGAACAAAATAATAATAATAA
>VZTY01033207.1:0-36821 GCA_013400935.1 Turnix velox
TCTATGATTCTATGACTCTTTATCTATGAGTCTTCTCTTTCTCAAGTCCATACTTCACACCATGCTTCATATGCAGCTTCACAAATAAATCTTTCCATTTATGTCCATTCTGTTATATTTCAGTATAAATGTTTGTTAATATAAATGAACAGAAAGCATTAAAAGTACTCTTTTTCATTTTACAATTTTTCTATACCAAATTTAAGCAGATATTTGGTACCTGTTTGTATTTCACAGCTGTTTTTAGCTGGTTTTTAGAAGCTGTCTTTCACAGCTTCTAGTATTTAAGAAGTAGGTCAAGCCTTATCAGATGCAAAGGGACTTTGTAAGAGTTAAGAGTAACAGGTTTCATTAGGTCTGCTTATCTCTGCTCAAGGCAGCATAGGAAACAAGCACAGTCCTAAGCACATGAGGGAGGTTAGCTCATAAGTAAAAAGAATTATCCAGCCAAGTACACTGGAACTGTAACTTAGAGCACTATTTTAAGAAAGAGATTTAAAAGATGGAATCAAATTACATGAAGGCAACAACACACATTATCCACACAAGCAGTAGAATACTCACAGATTAGGAGCTCTGAAAAAATGCGAACAGAAAAATATGCATTAGGAGGTATTGACTTGTAAAGAACCAAACATAATACACAAACACATTGGTCCATACTTTAAATATGTTAGCGTTATGTTTTGAAGTTACAGATTTTTCTTTAAAAATAAAATGTTTAGTTCTCAGTCTTAATGTATTTGTATATTATATTCATAATTAATTTGCTCCAATTTTTCCAACATAACAGTGGAGAGGACTTAATTTTACATGTGAGATACACAGTTATGTATACACAGTATGTATACACGATTACATATTAGGATTGCAAACAATGATTGAGACAACAACTGCCTTCAGTGCCACAAGTACAAGCTTGCTCTGGTTTGGAACTGGATCCACCAGCATCATTAACAAAATATGGTACTTTTAGAGATCACAATCCAGCCTTCACTGAACTGCTATTTGCAATGAAGAATTCAAGTGAGGCCACATACTGATGTGCACACCTGACGATAGTCTTCCTGAGGATTTGCACCGGTGAAACTAATGAAAGAGCTGGAGAATAAGAAGTTTAGGGCATATTTTTCTGCTCCATCTCTAGCCAGAGTGAAGGCTGAATGACAAGAGCTTGATTGTCATCCCTGTGGAATCCGAAGATCAGGAAAGGAAACACCTTCATAAACAAGTTTTCTCCTTGCACGTTCAAACCTCTCTGTAGTTGCTTCCCCAATGAAGTTAAGCCCTCTAGCGGCGGGTTATCAGTAAGTAACTACTTGGAATAAGAATCTTCAGCAGCCACCCAGTCAGACATAAATCAGCCCAATTCCTTAAACATTTCTCATTTAGAAAAGCAAGTCTGTGGTCATGACATCACTCTACAGAATTAATGGGGCGTTTTTATAGGATCAGAGTTCAGAAGGCATTTTCATTATGTCTTTTGGTTGAAGAAACAACACGCAGATATCATCTCTGCCTGTACTGGTTTCAATGCAAGTATTCTTTTCTGCCCTTCCACAGAAAAAAAAAACCCCAAAAAGTCCCCATTTGTCACAATCTGTTCCGCAGGCATTAAAACTGATACTTGTGGTTTCCTCCAAACTGGGAAATCCACCCCTAAGGTTACTGGCATTGCCTCCTTGACTTTCCTAGCACAGTCCTCTCTCCTTCCCTACATCCCATTGCTCAAACAGTTCGGCAAGAGTGGCGTTTGAGGTGCCACAGCACAGGGTGCATCTGTGCTAGCTGGCAGACCAGTACAGATTTCCTGAGCCATTGCTTTTCAGTCTCCACATAGGCCAAATGACTAATAGGATTATTTTTCCCTAGCTGAACCTAATTACCATGCCGATTTTCACAAAACTTGTATAAGAATTCAAGCAATCAAATTTGAAGTTATCCCCACACATAACGCTTTCTCCTTAGAAGGCCAGGCAGAATATCAGAGTTTACAGTACAACTTGTGAGCAATGCTACTACATAGATAGTGGGAAACTAAGAGGAAATTCTGTGTATGACAAATGACTCAAATCTGAGGGTACAGAAAGAGGGAGGAGAGTGCATGGACCAAAGAAAGCAAACCACACATCTTGCCAAAGAGACAGCAAAGTGTCTGGAAGAGAGTATCTCCTTCACTTAGTGTAAGACCAAGCTTCCCAGTTTGTAGATTGGCAGTGGAATATACAACAGTCTTCTCCACTTCAACGAGAGCATGAGGGGTTTGAACAAGGGCATTCTATTCAGCTCACTCAGCGCAGTACTTTGTGGTATTTGCTGACAACTAAAATAGGAGATGGATGAAGAATTCCTTTTCAGAAGGAATTTATCCATGTTCAAGGTTTCACTCTTGAATAACTAAATTTCAGTGGAGATGCCTTAAATGGCTTTCTACAAAAAAAAAAGCAAAAAGACATAATGAAAAATGTTGGCTTATAAAAAGCTATGAGCACCTTTTTTTCCTAAACTAGTACAAAAGGGCAAAATTGTATTGGTCTTTTCAATTCCTTCACCCAATAAACTACTAAGGAATCTGCTCTAACTTTGGGCTGAGTGCGCTGAAATGACCTACCACCAAAAAAGTGAGATAAGAAATACCACAATAGAAAGCTCAAGTATTAAGGTGCTCCTATAACCATTTCAGCCATGGCATATGAATGTAAGAGAGACATAACAGCACCAAGCTTAAAGAGCAACACAGCTAAGCTTGTGGCTGCTTCATCTTGTTTCTTTCTGCTCTTCCAAGAAATGGTTTTCATACACAGGAAACTACAACCCAGGACTGTTCCCATGCCTTTTGGGCTAGCGCACATCCAAGGCCTCACTCCATTACTTGCAGCTTTTCCAAAGGACAGTTAGCTTTCCAACAGCCTTTTATTGGCACTTTCCATCTCTTACTCACAGCTTTACTCTCTTTCTTTGTCCCCAAGAAATCACTTCCAGAATCAAAATCTTCCATTTCAATGTACAAGCTGGAACTTCTCCAACATCACTTTTCATGCTTGATACATACATCCCAGCTAGAGCTTTTAAAATTGCTGTCATGTTTTTAGCACCATGTTTTTCCAGACTTCTCTAATGGCTTCAAACAGCCTCACCCAGATTATGACAATAAGCAACTGTCTAGCTTCCAAAGGGATTTCTATGGACTTTTTTAGTTGTATTATTGCTCACCAGGTCTGCATCCCTCTGTGCCTGTACTCTGTGTACATGCAGTTGAAAGATGAGTAAAATCTAAGCCCAGGCTCATCTGTACCACAAAAGCCTTCATTCTACATTTACAAAATACTATTTTTGGGTTTGTTATTAAAAATAAAAATAAAAACCCATGCTTTCTGAATTATTAGTCTAAATACAGGAAGTGCTTCCTGGGCATTATCTGCTATGGCAAAATTTCAATGAACCTCCTGGTTCTGCCCCTGTAATTACTTTGTTTTTGACAATCACTAATGTTGAGGACAACTGCCCTAATTCTCACTTCACCACTGTGTTGAGGGGATTTATTCTCAAGGGGGTAAACTTCTTGCCACTGAGTGAGCAGGCACAAGTCATTCATGCAGACAGACCATACTCATTGCTACATAATACTCTGTCTCACGTTTGGAACCACGCTCTGAAATTTCAGGTGAACATGCAGTCCTTTGCAAGAACAAGAACTGTCAGCAGGGAATTTTCTTGAGGGAAGAACATGGGCTACTCAAGATGGTTCCCACCATCACACAGAATGGTCATCCAGGTACTGGGAAAAGTCAACATTGGTTAGATTTACCAGAAAGGCAGAGATTTAACTCCAATGATTGCCACACTGCTTGCATGTACCCACAGTAAAAAGCCTTATCTTTTGACAACATTTTCATCAACAGGACAAAGCTTTCCTTTATTTCAAAGGCTCTGTCTATCAAGGGTTTTATCCTTGTGAAGGGATGAAACTTAACTGCCAACCTTCTGATCTTACTTTAGTATCAAACAATTTGTGTATCAATCTTAAGTTAATAAACATTGGAAAACTTACACAGAGAAACACAACTTAGAAACATGAAATTTATCAAATTCTCTTGATGTTTATTAACTGCCACATGACTGGAGAACAATTTTAACGGTAAGACTTCTGGTAACGTGCACGAGCACCAGGTCCTCCAAATTTCTTGGACTCACAACGGCGAGGATCTGCAACAAGCAGAGTCCTGTCATACTGGATTAGAATATCCTTGATCTCTTTCTTAGAAGCTTCATCAACATCTGTTTTAAAAAGGGAAAAAAAAAATAAAGTCTTTAGTTAAACAATTTTCACACAAAACAAATCCTTATCACACCAAAATAATCCAAAGTCACAGATTCCCATTTAAGGGTAATGCAACAATCAAAACCACTTACATTTTTGATAGTAAGCCACCAATGCTTTGGAAATAGCTTGACGGATAGCTGTTAAATAAAATAGGTAATAGATCAGTAAAGATTGCAAATGCATTAAAACTTAAATGCAAAATGACAGTTATCTGAGAAACCTGCCATCTTTTCTGCCAAATTGTTCTTTCCTCAACATGATCTTTACTTCGGCAAATCTGAAGAAAACCATGCCAAGAGGCCACCCATAGTTCATTTTTTGATTTAACAACTGCCAGCTAACCAAGGAACTGTACAAGGGCAGTCCTCATCACCTTCTCCACAGAGTACTAACACAGATTCATCTTCCACTTAGAAGCAGCCAACCTTCAAAATCCTTAGAAAAAAAGTTCTCTTAAATGACTACACTTGTGAATAAAGGTAAGATTCACTGGATTATTCAAAAACTAAGAGACAGCAGGATGGTATGAGCAGCTCTTCTAACACATCTCAGTAAAATAAGCCACAGTGAGCAGAGCTCATGCCAGGAGTACGGGAGTGACTAACTGTGAAGATTTTGTTAGTCTGTAATGTCAGAACACCACGATTTCAGTGAAAATGTGAACTTCCTGAAAAACAAATATAATACATTTTGAGACTGTAATACATCTCTGCTCTTTATGTCGTTTCAACTCCACCTCGCTAACCTGTACTCAAACTGAAACAGAGTATTATTCATGAAAAGCAACTCTATCAGTCTTCTCTGCAAGGGGCTTTTGCCCCTTCTGCTTGGCCTTGCAGCCTGCCTGAAAGATACCTCTGTAAATGCAAGTTTACAACTAAAGATACTATTTCCAATGATAAATCTCCTTTTATCCTCCCAAAATCTTTGTGTTCAGCGGCACCTGAATTGTCCTGTCACATGCAAGAAGCAAAGACAGTTTCCTCACACTTCCTCAATTTACTTCATTCAACATATGGTTCAATGTTACAGCTTTGCACGTAAAATAGAACTACTAAACCCTTATGAAAAGCTACATTAGCAAAGCAGAAAAAGTAACAGAAAACTGAGATGCATTAGTTACTATCCCTAGCTCGAGCCTCCCAAATATGTGGCTTGACCTGCTCCAGCCCACACCAGGGTTCACCAAAAATCATACCGTAGATTTGTGCTACATGGCCACCACCCTTCACACGGACTCTGATGTCAACACCAGCAAACCGCTCCTTCCCC
Source organism: Turnix velox (assembly GCA_013400935.1). Classification (NCBI taxonomy): domain Eukaryota; kingdom Metazoa; phylum Chordata; class Aves; order Charadriiformes; family Turnicidae; genus Turnix; species Turnix velox. The sequence goes on from VZTY01033207.1 coordinate 5,597, forward strand.
AGGAGGAGGACAGGCTCAAGCAGCTGTGAAACAAAACACAAGAGAGAAAATTAATCTGTGATTAGGAACACAAGGATTAGAGCTTGCAATAGATTTACCAGATGAGAACCGAAAAACAAACCTACTTAACAAGCCCACACACAATTTAATGATAGCTCTTGCAGAATTCTTTGACATCTACAACTGCTGCTATAAATTCCCTGAAGTCTTGAATTTATTTGTTTTTGAAGTATTTATGTTTTTGAAGTTTTGAAGTTTTCAAGCTATTTAATAGCAAATTATATACACAATATGAATTAAAAGGGAACAGTTTATGCAAAATGACATAACTAAACCAGAAAAAGTTATTAACATTGAAGATCTTATGTTCTTTGTGGGTGAGTTTCTTCAATAATTATTACACTGTACAGTTACCCAGCAAGCACTGAAAATATTTCACACGATTACATTAACATACACAAAGCCATTTGAGCAAAAAAGCTTATGACAATTTTTTGAACTTTTGTAACAGCATCTCTATGTCAGGTAATCAGGCAACACAGATCAAAAAAATCTGGTACCGTCAATAAGGCAAGCAACATTTTTCCTTTGCAAGCAATTATATTATGTAAATTTTAACATACAAGGAAGACCGGGAGAGACAACACAAGTCTGGGTGGACGCTTACTTTGTACTGCAGAGTTCTAGGCTCAATCATTTCCAGGGGTCTTCCATTTACTTTAATGAGGCCATTTCCTCTCTTGCAGTGGGCAACAGCAGTTGCTGTTTTCTAAAAGACAAAATGTGCATTAGTGCAGCATCAGCAGCACAAAATTAACTTTTATTAGTCTAAAATTCTTTAATTCTATACCAAACATTAACATCTCACACTAAACAAACTATTGAATCACAGTATTAAAGCACAGCCTTAATATAACTGTATCTGCTTTCAGCTAGAAAATCTATAGTTGCAATACTTAAGCACAAATAATTCTGCAACATGGTTTTATTTTGGCTCATTTCCTCTTAAAAGCCTAGGATTCTTCGCGCCACCGAGGCCCAGTACTACCAACTTTCACCATCCCACCGCCGCCTCATAACGCGGCGATCGGGTGCCGAGAAGGATGAGGCAGGCCCCTATGGCTTGCGGCCGCTCACGAGCACTCCTCAGAGAGAAAATAAAGCTCTGGCACGAGGATTCGTGGCCCACTTCTTGAGAAAGCAAAACTCTTCCCCTCTGACCACCACCCTGGCATGGCACCGCATACATGGCCCAACGAGACACGTGGGCTGCTGAGCAGGCTTTCCCACGGCCTGTCCACCGCGCACTGAACTGTGAAGAGAAACCGGCGCCGCTGCTCCCGAAATAGAGCCGAAAGACCCCGAGCCTGTAGGGCCACAGGGGTGGCCAAACAGACAACGCGGAGATGGAGCGGGCCGCGGCACCCCGACCTCACCTTCCGTCCGAAGACCTGGACGCTCTGCAAGGGGCCCTTGGCTGGCATGGCTGCTCCTGCAAGAGAGAAGGAAGCGGTGTTAACGCTACTGGGGAACCAGGTACGAATAAGACGGCGGGAAGCCAGAGCTCCCCCGGACGCTTACCCTCTCCTCAGCGGCAGCACCGGGAAAAAGACCGAATGGGGTTTCCCAGCTTCTTCTCAGGGGCAGTGGAGACGCAAAGCGCGGTGCCGTCTTCCGGCCGTGCGACAGTAGTTACTGGCTGCGCCTTCTGCTCGCGCTTTGCGGCCGCCTGCAGGGGAACGTGTCTTTCTATGATGTGTCAGTTCCTGTGGCAAGGAGGCTTCGCGTTGCGCCTTGGGACGGTAGAACTGGGGCGGGCTGCCTCTGTGCTCCCCGCCAGTGGAGGAGTACGGCCCTCCCCGGGCCCAGTAACCGGCCAGGGCAGCTTGATGGGCGCTAAGAAAGGTTAAACGGCTTCGACAGGGTTTTTTGCAGCGCTGCCTCTGCACAGCAGTGTACGGGCACTCTGCCTCTGCCTCTGCCCCCGCGCTATGCAGCATTGATTTTGTTGTGGTGGTTTAGTTTGTTTGTTTTTAAACTGCTTGCGTCGCACTCCTAATTACCTCAATGTCCCCTCGTGAGTTAATGGGAAGGAGGCGGAAGGGGGGAGGGCCGGTAATCGCCGGCTAAGAGTTGTCCTCCTTCTCTTAAGACTCTTGCAAGGCGGCTTCTGTTACTGTAGACCCTGCCTGTGCGGGACCTTAGGCCATGTCTCTCCGGGAGCAAAGGAGCGATCCCGGCGCTGCGGGGAGACCCGCAGGCCTCCCGTCGCAGTGCAGCACCCGGGGAAAAAAGCACTGCCTGAGCTCAAACGGGTTGAATTTCGCATGAGGCTGGGGCTCGCACTGGTCCTTACTCTGGATTACAGCAGCTTGAACACGCACAGCCCGCAGAGTTTTTTTCTTGAATTACTTTCGAAAGACCTAGTGTTGGCACCATAGCGTACCATCTCTCAGGTATCCCGGTGATAAGGGGAGCCAGGATGGGCTTCTAGTATAAAGTGCGCAAATCGGGCCCTTTCATGAAAGGCTTACAATCTAGTCTCTCTTAGGACCTCCTTAAGATGCAGCAATACAAACTACTGGAGGTGTTTAAGGCCAGGCTGGACAAGGCACTGAGCAGCCTGATGTAGTGGGAGGTGTTCCTGCCTGTGGCAGGGGGGTTGGAACTCGATGATCTTTAAGGTCCCTTCCAACCCGAACTATTCTATGATTCTACTTGGCTTTGTGTTTGGTAAACTGCTGGAGAAAGTGATTCATTAAGCCCTTTATTTTACTCTACATTGAGGCATATTTACACTGTACATTGAGGCATATTTAGGCCATTATATCCATTTAAATAGTAAATGACCATTGTGTTTAAGATCAAGTCACAGATCTCTTAGGTTCAAAGCATCCATGGAGCCCTTTCAGTCCAAGCTTTTATATCCGTTTTCCTTCATGTTATAAAACATGAAATTCAAATCGTTTTCAGACGAAATATTTTACTTCTAGGGCTTGATATTTAGTAGGCAAAAGTTTCCAGAAAAATAAAAGCAGAATCTATTGATGAAGCAAGGTCATATTTCTTAGATGTTTTAAACGATACAGATTTATATTGCTATGATTAATTAGCAAGTTGAATGCTCAAGTGTAACAACCAGTTCCTTTGTACAAGGTTTTAAATACTAAACATTAGTCATCAGTCATGTGAGGATTTAAACAAGAACTTGGCTTTATGTAATTTGAGTGATTAGTTCTGTTCAAGTGAATAGTACTATGCAGAGCGTGTAAGATTTAGCACATCTCAAACCCTCAATTGTACAAAGCTTTAACATGTGACACAAAAAGTTACTTGTTTTAAGGGTTTTTTTTTTAAAGGAACAGTGTTTATGCAGTCAGACGAATCTATTATCCACTCTTTCCTCATCTCTGGAAGGAGGGGAATGTTCATCTGCTTGTTGGACAGTTTCACTTAGTTTTCACAATAGAATGGAAATTTCAAAAGCAATTTGTCTCGTGCCTATTTGGTGAAAATAGATAGTTCTGTTTAAGAGAGATCTTGCATAATGAAAGCAGTCGCAGGAGCTGAAATACTAGACATTGCAAAATCATTATTGAAATGGGAAAGAGGAAACATACCTAATTAACCCACTTAGACAAAAAGGTTCAACCCAAAGGTGAGCCATTCGTCACTGAGTTTTGTTGGGTGTCCAGGGCACTTTTTAAAGAAACAAATCAAAATCTGTTCATTTTCTGGACATTATATGAGGTCTGTTAATGAAGGCCTGTGTTTTAACACGAAGTACACAATTAAATAGAGGATTCTCAAATGTCTGTGTCATGCTTATGTTTTACAAGCACACTCTTTTAGGTCCTTCAAAATTCATCCTCATTTATCTGCTGCCTGCTCCTCTTGGAACTGAGAATATTCAGTCTACAAGAGCCATAACCAGTGACGTGCCTACATACTTGCCTCCTTATTGTCAGCAAAATAAGGTATCCAAAGTCAACAAATACCAATAGCATTGCCTGGGAGATCTGTCATTGTAGAAGAGGAATTTTGGGTAAATACAAAGAAACATTTATTTTATATAGCCCATGATGTTTTGTTTTTTTTAAAATAAATTTATGCCTTCTACCAAAACTTGTGCTTCTTTGCTTTGCTTTCTAGCGTAAAAATAGAAATGGAGCTAAAAGACATTTAGAAACCACCTACCACCAAAATCAGGTTTTAACATGGGGTAAAAGGGTTAGATCATAAATGTCAAAAAGAAACAACAAAATACAAAAGAAACAAAGACAGCAGAGTGAGGAGAACCCTGAATAAGGTACTATGAAGAAAACTCCAAGCACTAACAAGATCCCTGTTTAGTTTTACTGAATGCAGAATACATGGAAGTGATAATGTATCTGCAGTTTCAAAAAGTAGCATCATAATCTTCAAGCATCAGCGGCAAACTCTTGACTTCACTTTCTTTTTATTTGTAAAATAATTCATGTGTGGGGTATAAAGGCATTTGTTTGGCAGCCTTTTTAACTTTATTTAGCAGCAGTGTTATACAGCACAGAGAACAGAGTAATCAGATCCAGTAAAATTAAGGTGTATTTGCTTGTAAACCACTCTTTCCGGCAAGAGTGGTTTGAACCCATCTTGATAGAGCATTTGTGTTTTTTCCTAACAAGAGAAAAAGTATTTGGATTTGACTCAAGTCTAATTCCTTGATTTCACAGTGATCCTCTGCTGTACTGAGAGATGATCTCTTGTGTATCTTTGTACCAACAAGTATCTGATGACTACTAAATCCTTTACATGAGTATTTATGATGCTTAGAATCACAGAATGCGTTCAGTTTGAAGGACCTTCAGAGGTCATCTAGTCCAACATCCTGTAGTAAGCAAGCCCACAGTAGATCAGGCTGCTCAGAGCCTCATGAAGCCTGTCCTTGACTATTTCCAGGGATGGGGCCTCCACCACCTCTGTGGGCAGCCGGTTACAGTGTCTCACCACCCTCATGGTGGAGAACTTCTTCCTAATACCTAATCTAAACCTGCCCTGATCAAGTTTAAAACCACTGCACCTTGTCCTTGCTACATGCCCTGGCAAACAATCCAGGTCCAGCTTTCTTGTAGGCCCTCCTCAGGTACTGCTTGAGGGGACAGAGAGTCTTTCACTGTCTGGCATCCTCCACTGGAATGTGGTGTAAGATGTTGCTATGACCTGCTAGTGTTACAAGTGACTGGGCTTCCATGTGAAATCATGATATTGGTTCTCCACTTGGACCTCTTCATCTTTCAAATCAAATTCACATCTAAGTTGAAAAAGTAAACATTGTAAGAGGATGACATTTTAGCTTACACTCAACAAAAAAGCTACTAAGACTGTAAGGCAATCGAGTGTCAAGGTCGAAATATTAACTAGGCCAGCTGTAATGTGACTCTAAATTTCCTCCTTTTTAAAGGAGAGAAAATGCTATCTGTGGAAGAATATCATGAGAGTTAGTGAGATTGTCTTCCTTGTATAATATCTGAAACATCTGAGAGCTATGGAAAAATACAGTGACTTTCATGTATGTTGTGACAGAAAAAGTAAAAGGGCCATTTAGAAGAAATACAAAGCAACACATAGTCTCTAATCCTACTAAATCCATGCCTTCTACCCAAACACCACAATTTGCAATTGAATTTTACATTGTAGGAATTCTTTTTCTAGCAGAGTAGCTAATTTCAAGCATGGAGAAGATCTGTTGAAATTTTATGCACAACATATGCCTGTGTTGTACAGATTTATACCTTTGAAACTCAGTAGGTTCCTTTGCAAACAAGATCCCGATGTACTCTTTTTTTGTAGTATCTCTTACGGTCTAAGAGATCTGGGGTGCCAGAATGTAGTTCTCATATTATATCGAGTAACTGGTACATGTTTATCCCATTATTTCTGATGGTTGCTTTTCACAGATCATATTCATCCAGGCAGCAGCTGAAGAGTTTTCTAAACTCAATTAGTGCAAGAATGCTGTGACCAATGGAAAAATGTTTGATTCATGCCAGAAAACAAATCTTCCCAGCTCTTGGAAATATGTTCTGAAAGCAAATAGGGATCACGCAAGATTTTCATGTTTATAAGTATTTTTTTCCTATGAAAATATTTAAAATCTAAAGAAAAAATTTTGGTTTAATTACCCATCTCTAAGGGAGCTTTACAGCATCAGCTGTTGAACATGAGAATGCTGACTTCCTTTTGCAGATTTAAATATTAATGTCACATTAGGAACAAAAGCACAGGTGTAAATTTCTACACAAGTGTAGAAATTTACACAGTGATAAGCACATTCAGACAAATTCATTGAATAATTAGCAGTACAATAGATTACTCAGGACCCACTCTAAGCATTGCTACTTGGGGAAAAAAAATCACAATTCATTGCTGTCTTGATTTTAATTTTGAATGAATAAGATAGCTCTTCCAGCACAATAAACAAAGGAAGTGCAAAGCCCATCTTGGATCTGAACATATAGGCAATTAAGGCCCATTGTTTTGGCTCTGTTAACTGATTTGTTGCTGGAATCCGAAAAAGAATGTCACTTAAATTCGTAACACGCATCCTATTTGCAGTGTCTGGAAAGAGATACAGCTATTGATTTTAGATTCTGCCCATATGCTAAAAGATAAAATAAAAAAATGTAGGACTTAGGTTTGTAATATGACTTCATCTATATTTGATCTCTTTTCCAGTATACAAGCCTTTACTGAAAATTAGAATAGCTTAAAACTTTTCTGCTGTTCACACACAGAAGCATTTCTTAAGTGTGTGTACATGAGCTCATACACTCACACTTTCGTATGTCAACAGGAACCAACATTGTAAGAAACCGACTGGGCAACAACCCAATTCCCTCAAGCTACACAAACAAGCTAACAAGTAAATAGAATCATGTACATGAAACAATTCATTTGTTTAGAACTGAACGACATCGCCAAGCTTCCTGCTGTATTTTGCTGCCCCTGGAGGCTGCTTCTCCATTTATTTCCCTTTTTTGGAAGCTAAACACAGCAGGGTCCAGTGGGATGCAGCTGCCCTCTCAACTCCAGCAAGAGGAGTTGTCCTGCGTCTTAGCTTCCACAGCCCTTTTGGGATCTGTTCTGTTTTTCCATGTTAAAGAAATGTGGGGAGTAGTGACCATAGAAATGGGTGCCTATTTTGCACATCTTCAAAACAGAGGGTTTTTACTCCATCTGGCTTAGTTATATTCACATTGCAAATAGGATATTGCACTCCATGATTTATAGGACTATGTTTCTCTTTAAATCTCACTTTTGATGTAACACATAGAAAGTTGCTATCATCTAGGTAGGTAAAAAGGTCATTGACTGCAGAAATAGGCTATTAACTATGTATATCCTTGATTTGCTGGAACATCAGTCATGGTTTAGAGCAGAAAGAGGTAGGATTCTCTGAAGTTACATTAATCTCTACTGAGGTCATTTCTATTTCTGATTTTGAATCTTTTTGTTATTTCAAGTGAAACATTTTCCATTGCCTGTGGTAGGAGGGCAGGTAAGGCAGAAGTATCGGAGCTCATGAACTGCTGTGTACTTACCAACCTACCACAGAACTGAGACAATTTCTTCAGATGCTGGAGCAGCTGAACTCTGAAAGAGAATGAACCCTTTTGGCAAGGCTTTGTAAAAGCTCCGTGTGGAAAATCTCGTGTTATGAAGCAGAGAGGACAAGAAATTTAGTGACTCTCCAGCCTGTAGCACTTGGGAAAATAATAACACATTTTATTCACACAGGGCTGAATGTGGCTGGATTAGGTGGATCCCGCATGCTGCTAGGAATTATAGAAACACCAAACTCAGAAGAGTCTCCGTGTGGTGTGGGATTGACAAAGTGCTTGTTACCTGTTACCAGCACTATCTCTTGAACTGAGACAGTGGTCAGTTCTCAGTGCCTTGCTACATGTTAATAGCCGATGCATTTTGAAGTAGTCCATCCAACTTCACCTAGTCCTTTGTTCAGGGACAACAGTGAGGAAGTCATAGACTCTTGTGTCTCCTGATAGTTCTTTTGTAGTTCTGTCCTTCACTGTTCCCTTGAGAATCCAGCCCATAATATCTACCCACTAGGAGATCTACACGCAGTTCACAGAAACACAAACATATGCAGTATTACAACACACATATTAAAATGACATTTTTTTATAAGATAAAAAACAGATAGAAAAAATAAAGTGCTGTGAGAAAGCTTTTACTGAATAAAAATGTCTGTGGAGGCTTGATCGTATGTGGGCCTGTGAATAACACTCAGGAGACTATAAACTTTAGATGAACCAGATGGTTAGACAGCAAACCAGATGGTTTTATTTATGCAGCCAAAGTTCACTTTTAGTGAGGTACTTTGTTCTAGAGAAGATTTCACATAAAAAATAAAAGAATTATATACATGCTCTAAGATGATGGATTGGAATAGTCACACAAATGTAAGTCTTATCAAATAGTCCATTGTCCTTTCTATAGGAATTACATCATTGGGATACTTGTTGGCTGCTCTTGTAAATCATTGTTTCTTCTTGTTACTGCGGTAGCATGCAAAGGCTTTAGTGAGGATTATGAGTAGCTTTTACTATGTTATAAAATTACTTAGGAAGATACAGTCCTTGCTCAGAAGAGTAAGCCAAAATGTGACTCGGGAGTTGACCAATGGTAGAGAAAAGTAAGAGAGACATTATAAGCTTTTTCTAATATGTTTCAACTAGGAACTAACTCTTGTTTTCGGTATCTATGAACTTAACTGACTTTCTAATCCTTTGAATTCAGTTTTAATGCAAACCTGGAAAATACATTTGTCTTACCTATAAAGTTTATGCATACAACTTTTCTTTCTCTTTCAAAAGCTACTTTATCAAAACTTGTAAAAATGTCCAGCTCCCCTGAGATGACCTGTTTTGTGAATTGTCTTCTATACTCATTCAGCTATGCTTCAGCCACTCCAGGAAACTGTTGCACATCCTGGTAGGAGCCAGTCCTTTGACACAGTGGCAAACAACAGGTGGATTTCAGATTATTTCAATGCAAAGGGAGTATCTTAGGCTAAAAACATTTTACTAGCTCTTCTGCTCATGGAGTAGCCCTCAGGAACATATCAGTCATAGCAGCTTATCATTGACAATGTCTTAACTTTTTCAAGTATTACGTGAGAATTTCACAGGAGATTTCGTCCTAGATTTTTTGCTGGGTTTTTTTTTTTTTTCTCATTTTGTTACCTGTAGCCTCATACTGACATTAGAAAAAAGTGTTTCTGGAAAGTGTATTTCTGCACACTTAAAGTAAGTGTGGCATAGTAACACATATTGTGATGAGCAGAATAAGAAGCAAAAAAGATTGCTTTGGTGACTTCCTGAAAGTGATTTAAAAACACAGATGGATGAACATTTATCATCGATTCCTCAGGAAGAACTGCACCTAAATTTTAAACATCTTCTCAATACTTTCTAGACTTTCAATCCTTTGCAGGCTCACTTCCTATTTATATTCCGTCCAAATTTCAGCGTTGCTGAAAATTTTGTCTTATCCATATTCTTTTTTTACATGTTGGTTTTATAAAGTGCTCTTTAAGAGTAATGACTGTTTAGTAGAACTATGGAGATTCAGAAAATGCAGAGCAGTTTAAAGATTTCATTGGTATTGAAAGTGTGATATTGATCTAAATGTTAGAAATACTACCTTATGATTTTTCCTGACAAGCGGTATCTTTCAAAAATTAATGTGATAGATAGAAATATAGCACTAACATGGCTTCTATGAACTATAACAAAAGGAAAATACATACTTTTAAAAAAATAAAAAATTACTTAATTTTGTGGCAATCAAAATCAATGAATCCTAGAATCATAAAATCATTTAGTTTGGAGAAGACCTTTAACATAACTGAGTCCAGCTGTAAACCCAAAACTGTCAAGTCCACCACTAAGCCATGTCCCTAAGAACCACTTCTACATGTCTTTTAAATACCTCCAGGGATGGTGACTCAACCACTTCCCTGGGTGGCCTGTTCCAATGCTTGTCAGCCCTTTCTATGGAGAAATTTTTCCTAATATCCATTCAAACCTTATTATACTAGTTCCATATGATATAGCAAAAAAATAATTATCATTAAATTGATCTTCAGATTATTGTTCAAAGTTACACTGATGACTTACCTATCTAAAATGAAACTGATTATGGAGTGGAATTGTGTGGTAAAGATGATATGGGACTTTTTGTCAAAATAGTTTAACTCTTCAGATAAACAACTAGCAACTAAGTCCAGAATGAACAATAAAGAGAATTGAAAAGCTTTTAACTCCAATATTAAAAAAAAAAAGTGAAAGTGTTTATATAAGAATAACAGTTCAGAATATCTTTAAATCCAATGGAATACATTCTTTCAGTCCATAATACATTTGTCCCAAGCACAACCCTGACCTGTCTGTGAGATGCTTGACCTGTTTGCTTTCAGCCCCTACCAAATAATGATTTGCTAGAACAGAGGGGAGTTTTATTTCAATGTATTTGGTGTTTATACCTTTTTAATTTAAATAACGGTACACTTGAGATTTTCCTTGTTGTATTAATTTTTAAAACATCATTCATACAGTTCACGTGTGATAGAGATAGTTNTTTATATAAGAATAACAGTTCAGAATATCTTTAAATCCAATGGAATACATTCTTTCAGTCCATAATACATTTGTCCCAAGCACAACCCTGACCTGTCTGCTTGACCTGTTTGCTTTCAGCCCCTACCAAATAATGATTTGCTAGAACAGAGGGGAGTTTTATTTCAATGTATTTGGTGTTTATACCTTTTTAATTTAAATAACGGTACACTTGAGATTTTCCTTGTTGTATTAATTTTTAAAACATCATTCATACAGTTCACGTGTGATAGAGATAGTTTTAATCATATTGAGCTTGATTTTTTGCAGTTATATGAGCTTGAGAGGGTACTTGCCTTTCAACAGCGCAAATTGCCAAACTATCATTTCTGGAAAAATCAAAAAAAGACCATCTTGTCTTTGTGTGATCTCAGCCTGTGTATGCATGGATTTCCTCTATGTAATTTTAAAATATAACCGATAGTTCTGACTGCACAGAGCCCTTGCCTTCAGCATCGGAGCCTGCATAGTCCCCATCAGGTCTTTCTGATTTAATTTTGATTCAGTGTCTCTATTGATTGTTTGTATTTGGAAACCATAACAACTGAAATGTGGTTTTATGTAAAGCAGTATTAGTACTAACTTCTCTTCTAAGAGTTTGGAATGAATATTTTATCTAAAGCTTATGGACCACGTGTTTGGATTTCAGGTTTTGTTGTCATATATCCCTAAGTAACAATGTGACAATTGTTCCTATAGGTAGCTCTTGTCCCAACAATGTAACTCTGCTTTAAAGTATATATGTAGTTATTCTTTTCCAAACATTAAAAGCAAGCATTTTGCATGCTGTTCTGAGAATGAAAAAAGTAATCGTGAATCACAGTTTATTTCCGTTTTTCTCTGCATTACCTTTCCAGAGTAAAGATAGGGCAGAAAGTTGACAGAATGTTTACATCCTCAGTGCCAGCTCATACCACTTGAACTACACTGTAAGGACTAACTGATTATGTGTCATGTGACTGTTGCATAACTGTCCAGTGATCACACTTCCAGCCCTTCTAATTTGAGATAGATTTTAAATCAGTTCACTTGAAGTGGCCTTTGCAACTTCTATCATGTCTTCAGTGTCCTGTAGAAGCAATTGTTAAGTGAAGGCCTTCTCAAACACTACTGAAAATTGCAGTAGGATGTCATCTCTTTCCCACTCCACATATTTATTCTTTCCTTCTCTCCCCTCCATGCTAATTCACTCCTTATCCTTTGTCTCTCTTTACTTTGTCAGAGGATTGTGACAAGCTGGAACAGACTTAGTGGTGACATAAGTGTGTGTGGGTGGCAGGGGATAGGGAGGGCAAAACCGGGCTAGCATGCAGCCTTTGAGTGTCCTTGGGATGTGGAATGGGGGATCACAGTGGGTCAGTGTTACTGCTTGCTGCCATGGGGGTGAATGCTGAAGCTCCCTTAGCTTTTCCATCACCACTAAGCAAAAGCCCATCGTTACATAGAAGAGAAGCTAAGCTAAAATTTGACTGAGTTAACTCAATTACATCTGGACTAACCCATGCTAATGACTGACTAGAAGTCAGTGGATATACAGTAGTTTCACTAACTTAAAAACAATGCTTGAAAAAATCTTATAATAAACTTTGACTCAGATCTGAAAAACAACATTTTCCAGTCTGACAGTGTCAGGGAGCAGGAGGAGAGGGGCTGTTCCTCAAGGTAGAATGACCAAAGGGGCACAATCCCATGGGGGCTGAGCTGGGAGCTGGTAACAGGGTGTGCCTCACAATTTTTTAGTATTTTATTTTTGCAAATATGGCTTGCTTTTTTTATCTGCCCATTTCTGTGAAAATTCTGAAAGCCCTTGATTAATTTTCTGCATGCATTGTTCCTTTTGGACTCTCTCATGGCTCCTCTGATAGCTAGCAACCTAAGACTGCTCTAGCCGATAGTTTATACTGTCAGCAAACTGCTGTGGTAAATTAAAAAAAAAATTAATCTGTAACTAATCAGGTAGATTTCTTGACCATGAAGCCTCTTTTACTGAGATTCCTGCTGGCATTTAGATAACCATCATATTTATTTGTGATGAAATTGTCTCTAGAGGCCTCCACTACCTTAAAGTGTTTGCTGTTCTCCTTTCCTTAGGCACATGCATCCTGAGTTGTCCCACAACCAAGAGGCTTGGAAAGAAACAGGAACCTGCTGAGGATGGGTGGGTAGAGAAGCTGTGGGGCTGCCCGAGGGACTTGGTGAAGGGCGAACAGGCAGTGAGAGGCTGAGCTCATCTGGTCAGAGCTCTCATCTGTGGCTGCCTTCACTGAACTCCATTCCCTGTTAAAGCTTGGACTTCTCCATTTGCAAATTATCATTGATGCTTAAGTGCTTGCTTTTTTTTTTTTGCCTTTCCCATGATTTGTTCTCAAAGGATAGCTTCAACTGCCCCAGGTGAGCTGGAAGCTGCAGCCACTCTGTGTTCCCACTCCTTCTCACAGCCCTGGCAGAGGGGTTTTATTTGCACAATCAGAGGCTCCCTCTGCCATCTTGTGAAGAGAACAGGGGGGATTAGGGTTCTCGCTTGTAACTCATTCTACAGCACTAAAACACATGACTTCCTGTACAAGTATACTCCCCCTTGTATTTAGTTTACTTTAACCCACTTTTTTTCATGTTTTTTCATGCTTTTCTGCCCAAAAAGAAAAAAAAAATTGCCAGCTTCCCTAGATTGCTCAAGCTGTTTTTCTGCTGTATGGCGCTCCAGCAGCACATCCTATGACAACACAAAACAACTGTGAAGCCTGCTTAACTGAGCAATTAAACTTCAGGACTGCTCTGTGCACCCTCTGAAGTGGTAAAGGCATCCAGAATGCACTAAGAGATCCAGGCCATCTGTTGGGATAACTGAGGATGCACAAACACTTCCTCAGAACCCTTCCAGAGAGGCCAATGATCATCTCTGGCCCACCTGGGCCACCCTGGTCACAGGATGTCTGGAGGACAGCTGCACACAGAGTTTAGGCAGAGTTATCTTTGCAGGAAGGCAGACATAGTCCCTTCTTCTTTAAAATGTGCTTTTGATTGTTTATAATGCAAGTCTACTAAAGATGGTGGTGTCTGAGGTATAAAAATTGAATCCTGTTCTCATCAAGGCCCTCAGCTGCGTGTGTGCAGAAACCCCCTGAAATCTGTGGTGATGTTTTTAGGATTAAATCATGCTTTCTAGGGGCACCACTGGTGTAAAATACTGTCTTCGCTTGGGATAATCTGTGTAGAAACAGAGTAATAACTTTACTACCAGCAGCTGCATGGCCATTTTGTTTGTCCTTCTTGGAGACTGATGCAGTAACTATCATTGTTTGTTTAAAAAATCAAATAAACTGATGTGAGGGCAAGAGGCAGGTCCAGGAAGAAGACACTTGTCCTAGTCTGCCCTCTGAGTCAGCTCCTGGCCACACAGGTGACCTTTAACGGAAGTCTCAGGTTCTATCTAGGCACGATCTCCTTTGGGAAAGCTGAGGTCTAAGGTTTGTAGCTTGCATTATAAAATCCTACCTCTTCAGATGTTTGCTGTAATTTATCTGGCAGTATCTGCTTGGAACACCTCTTCTAGAGGCAAGGTGTTAAATATGCCAGGAACAGGTTAAACAGGTCTGGCTGTTTTGAGAAGGGAGACATTTTGTTATTCCCTGAGAAAATGGGAATTTCTTTCTAGAGAAAGAGGGGACATGGTCTGTGCTGAAGGGACATGAGTTCCAAACTAGTCACAGAAAGACTCAAAATAAGCTATGTAGGGATCCTAACTGGAATATGAAGTTATTACCTATATCCTTATCAGTGAAAACCATCTCTAGGAAGAAAAAGAGCTTTTATTCTAAAGAAGGAAGATTTAAGATTATGCAAGTGAAGCACCCACACAAAACCTGCTATTCCTTCTCATTCCATTCGTGTTAAAAAATATATTTGTTCTATCATAAAGGACTTGTTTTGCACTTACCCTTAGCAGCATGAGTAGCTGTGAAATAACTCTTTTAGATTTTGTGGCTGCTTAGTTACCACAGCCTCTTGCTATCCAAATAGACTCGCTCTGTCAGGGCTGCAAGATGGGGTGAGATAAACACAGGGAACGATTGTGGCTTCGTGCCACCAGCCTGGCTCAGAAAGCAAGAAAGCAAAGAGCAGCTGAACCACTTCTGCAACAGCGGTGGGAAGTTGCAGCCTCACAGGAATAGGGCAGCTGAAAAAACACAAGCCAACGGCCCTGAGAGTGGGATAAGTAACATCAAATAATGTGCTCTTTTCTGGTTCTACTTGGTGTGTACAAGTGTTTTGAGGCAGCCATTACTCTGCCAGGAAAGACTCAGCATAGATATGCATGGAAAGCATTGGTTTGAGATGATGCTCTGTATGCAAAATCTATGGTGGTGGCAGCCAAATTAAAAATTATGTCCATATAGTCATTTATCAGCTGGGATTATTGCATCAGTGTTGCCTAAAAGTGACAGGCAGATGCTGAGTTTTGTCATGTGCCCATACATTTTCCTTGTTTACTCAGTTTTGAAAAGCATGATTGCAATGGAACAAGGAAGAAAACTGATTAGAGAGAAAATAAATTAAACAAAAACAATGAAGTTCAAATTAGAGAATCACCAGCAGCACAAAAGAAGCAAGATCCCAAACACAAACATCTTTCAAGTAAAATGGCCTTCCCTCTTAGTTTGGTTGGATGTGGAGGAGGCAGTTTTCCGATCAGAAACTGCAGGGCTTGTTTCTGCTATCACAGGGCTTTGTAACAGGAGTTTAATCAGATTCCTTGCAGAGGGAGGGAAATAACATCATCTGTTGTTGGTTTAACTTTCAGCAGGGTTTTGTGAGATGCAATTAAGTGGTGCTAACAGCAGTGAAGCCCAAGCATATTTCATGCCACAGGAAGGTTACACAATGCTGTGGGTGGCAGAGTGTTTCTGGGGGGCACATGGTGCTGTAGACTTTGCTTGCATCACTTCCTGTAATCGAGATTGACTGATGTGATATGTTTTCATTTTTATTCAGCTTTTTTTTTCTCAAATCACACATTAACACTCAGACGCTGTTTGGAGAGTTACTTGTTGAATAGAAGACATTAAATGCTCCAACCCAGGAGAACCATATTTTTCATATTTTTTTTTGTTTCTCTGGCATCTCAGGGAGGAAAATCTGCTAAAGCACTAAATAAAAAGGGGATGGCTTTATTGAATTAAAATTATTTTCCTTGCAATATTTCTTGTCGTTTTAATTCACATCACTTTGAGCTGTCCTCAACTGAGTTGACAGTGGGTAACTGTGAGGAGCCAAAGGCTGGTGAGGATGCACTTGGAGTTTTAACTCATAGGAAAGTGTAGGAGGTAGTTTAGAATTTCAGGATTTTTTTTATTTCCATGGGAAAAAGATACCTCTTCTCTGTCCCCTGTGCATGGGAGAGAAGAGAAAGAAGGAAGGTCTAGTGATTTCCTGCTTTCCTACTTGGCAAACCCGTGACAGCAGTTGTCATCCTCCTACCCTTTTGCCTTTTATTCACCATTAACCGAGTATCTTTGCTGAAATGATTAGCAGGAATGGATTTTATTATGATGCATTGCACACTCAGATTCAGTCTCTACAAGGACTAAAATAGTACACAAATCTGGGAAACAGTGTTTCTAGTTATCTGGTGTTTCTACATTAAATTATTTAATCAAAACCCATTTGTTTCATTGAATTGGTCTTGATTATGCTTTTACTTTTAATAGGGACTAGGCTAGCTATTCTTTCTTGTGCTGCTAACAACCAACACCGAAGGATTTGGGATGGCAATAAAAACTGGACATTGTTCACCACTCAAAAAAGTCATCAGCTAAGCTGTGGGAGCACTTGTACTATAATGAAGATTAAAATGTCTTTTTTTCTGTGGTTTATATTTATGTATTTAACTTCTTATTTTCAACTCAGACATAGCTAATGAAACAGCTCAGTACACCATTGCCAACAATGTTGCTTGAGAAAATACAAATTTAGGTTAAAAGGCACGAACCAACAAATTCCTCCCTTTCCTGACCATTCCAGTCAGGAATTATATTCTCCAATATAAACTCAAATGGATTATCCTGGTTAATAGGCTGCTTTGGATCAACACTCCATTTCTCACACACATTTGCATAACAAATCCACATACAAAATCCACATTTGCATTAAGTAATTTTTTAAAATTTAAAAAATCAGTGTGTTCTCAGTTTGCTGGCTACCAGTGTCATTTGATGTCCCTTATAATAAGAATTAATGAGTAATAACTCTTATTTATTCAACTTTTTGATCCCAACCGTGTTTTTTTGTAGGTCCCCAACATGTTTTTCTCACACTCACATTTCCCAAGGTGAAAGATCTGATCACAAATGATGGTGTGGTTTGTTCCCCATCTCAAAAGCGTTTCTACTACTGCTTACCTAAACTGATCACAGCATTCAGATTTGGATTGTGATGGCAAAGTCATTTTTATAGTTTTTTAGTTAGCTTTTGGCCATTGCTGACCATTGCAAGCATTTCTAGATGATTATCTGGTAAGCATTTTTTTAGAATATCTTAAGAGAAACATACACCTCCCTGCGTCCTAAAGTGGAAGCCTGTCTTCCAGACGTTTTCATATTACACTCTCTGTTCTGAAATCTATCTATTCAGAGGATGGAATGGTGACCTTCAGCTTAGGAAACAGTGTAACATCAGAGATCTTTCTGATGGCAGAAAACTGGTTTGCACTAGAAAGATTTTTCTCTGCTGTTCAATAACGTCTCATTTCCCCAAAGGCTACAAAATACTGTAAAAAAATAGCCTTTTGGCTGTGATATTTGGCTTAACTACTAAGGTCTTTTGCATCAGCTTTGAATCTTAATATTAAAATCCTTAATTTAATGTAGTGAAAATACCAGATTTATCGCAAGACATGCTAAGTTGCATGCTGGGTACTCATTGATCCCTACTTAACTTCCTGCCTATGAAAAAATAAAAACAACTCCCTAACTCTAACTGTGCAGCACCTGGGGAGGTTAAAGAATGACTCCTTGAAAACTCTTGTTCGAATATGCCAAGAAGTGGAGGAAAGCCATTGTATCAGGTCCAGAGGAGGTTCCACAAAGATGATGGAGCACCTCCCTTCGAGGACAGGCTGAAGGAGTTGGGGTTATTTGGCCTAGAGAAGAAAAGGCTCAGCGGGAAACCTCATAGTAGCTTCTCAATACCTGAAGGGGACCAAGAGAAAGGCTGGGGTAGGACTTTTTAATAAGGTCAGGAGGGCAGGACTAGGAGTGATGGATGTAAATTGGAAGAGGAGAGATTTAGGCTGGAGAGAAGAAAGAAGTTGTTTAATATGAAGGTGGTGAGACACTGGAAGAGGTTGCCCAGAGAGGTTGTGGATGCCCCCTCAGTGGATGCTGGAGGTGTTTAAGGCCAGGATGGCAACCTGGTCTGGTAGGAGGTGTCCCTGCCCATGGCAGGGGGGGTGGAACTAGATGATCTTTAAGGTCCCTTCCAACCCAAACCATTCTGTGACTCTATGACTCTATCACCGACACAAGAATTTGTATGAGGTGTGGAAGTCTGGTTGTAGCCGTATTAGGGCTGTGGAATTCTGTGGAATACTTATACAGTATTGATTGTATCTGAAAGATCCCATTTTCCTTCTTCACCTACACGCCTCTCCTATAGATTAGGTGGGCATCTGTTTTCATTGAAAAAGGGTTTTGCCCCTACCTTCTTAGCTCTTTGTCCACATAATAACAGGTGCTGAAGAAAAACATGCATTTCTGATGCTCTGCTGTTGTTGACAGAATCTGTCTTATTTCAATTACAATGATAAATCACGTGGCCATGGCAAATCTCCTGTGCTTTAAAAGAGCCTTGCTTGAGACAGTTGTGTATGGTTTGTTGTGCTGTGCAGGGACTCGTTACTTAATACCTCTCTGTTTTAAATGAAAGCTGCTTTTGTCTGGAAGCAGAAGCTGGAATGCCAAGATAGGGCACTGCTGCAGCACCCAGCTTCCCTCACTGCCATGGGGAATAGGTGCCAGGCTGCTCAGCCACCAGCTGCTATCAACATCTGTTGACATAAACACACCTCTCTCTGATGCTTCATCGCTCTGGGAGTTCTGAGCTAAATACTTACTCTTTGTTGTTCTCCCTTTTATTAGTATCACACCTCTCCCCAGTGATGATGAAACAGTTTTATGCAGCATCCCAGGATCATGCTTCACCTCTTGTTTGTCCAGAATGGTATGAATATGCATTTGCAAATTATTCCCCAACATAAACAAGCAAATAAGAAACTATTTAATGCTGCCATTTCACATCGCTAGATGCAAACATTTTGTGGCTTATTAAAAATATGTTTTGTTCTGGCCAGTATTCTAATTTCAAAGATCTTATTTTCATTAAAATACTAATATGGTTTCAATTCCATCAAAAACCTGATTTTGAAAAACATGCTTTTGCACTTATGTTCACCCAAGTTTTGCTCAGTTTGGGGGATGTCAGTACGCATTTTGCTGGTAATTCTTTTTCAGCTGAGAAAAGAATAAGCATAAGGTAAAAATATTTTTGTCTTCTTTTCTAAGCATCTTTTATGTTTTCCCATCTTGCCCATAAAGAGAGGAAAATAAATAATGCCTAATAATCTTCTACTTCCTCCATTGTTTTTCATATTTTCCTAACTCTGAGCTATGCTTTTGCATAATTGCACCAATAGTTTGAAAATTTGTTGATTTTCATAATTTTTTATTAATTTATAGAGCTCTTAAAGGAGTATCAATTTCTCAGAAATATAGTGAAGTGAAAGCTAATGTTAATTTACATTATAAAGGGACAGTCTACATTTTAAAAAATCTTTGCAAACAATTCTTAATTATGTATTTTTTGAGAACACTCTGCTTCTTATAAATCAAACAAAATCATAATCATAAACATATAATATAATCATAATTTTATAATCATAAACATAAAAATATCATATAATAGATATAAACAAAAAATAAAATTATCCCTCACAATTTTGATTACTGAGATTTAATTTCAACATTGGACATCTTATTTTGCTCCATACTTTCAGACACAGATGAAATTCTCTAGTGACTACAATAAATTCTCCATTAGTTTCATTAGAAACAATATCCTTCAGTATTATATTATTGGGATGTTATGAAGTGAATCAAAGTGAAAGTACAACTAACTTATTTAAAAGCTGTCCACGATTCTCATATTTCCACCCTATGGCAGGGGTGTTGGAACTAGATGATCTTTAATGTCTCTTCCAACCCAAACCATTTTATGAGTCTATATTATCAATTGGAATGCAAAACCTGTGAGCTGAGTTTACCTTTATCATTGAACTATGAGTCTGTTGTACCATGGTTATACTACATTTTTCAAAAATAAAAGACATTTTTCTGTCCTCTTCATGCACTATGACATCAGCGGACAACTGTTTCAGCCTACAAAAGCAAGAGACGTGATGTTTATTTTGGTTTCTGAGTGCTTTTTCGTTTCTACTTCCAAAGGATGGGAGTGGTAACAGTGTTTTAACTACTTGGAAAAACAATACAGCAGGATTAACTATTCAACACCTACAGAGAACATGATGGGGACATCCTTGTCTGTTTCTAAAGTTGCAAAGTTCCCTATTTTCTGAAAAGAGGAACAGTATGAGGCAATAAAGATTAAAAATAAATAATAAATGAAGAAGATTTTGCTAGCCTTAGGAAGTGATAGATTAAATGAGAGGGAAACAAGTTGGGAGAAGAGAGGATGGGAGAGGAGCCATCACTGCAGGAGACTCCATTACCCACCCAGGTGAGAAGACAAATGCCAAAACCACCATGTGGCTGCAACAGTAAGAGAGCAACACACTGTGAGGGAGGTGAGACAGCAGAGAGGCTATGGCTGTAAGAAGCAACAGGAAATCCTTCTATAATTTCACTAGTGGTAATAGGAAGGGTGAGAAAGCTTTGGTCTACTGCACTGATGGCAGGAGAGATCTAAACAGATGATGCTGAAAAGGCTAAAGTGTTTAGTGCCTTTTCACTGCAGAACTCTCTGTAGAGGACATCTGCTACCAGGTGGCTAACACAAATCACCCAAGTGACAAAGGGCTGAGGATAAAGAAAACATAAGCACTTAAGTAAGTTTAAGATTCACAAATCAAGTAGTGAGAATGTAGCCTTATAAAATTCAACCTGAAGCATTAGACAGAGTAAACATAGATCTGCTGTGGGGGATTAACCTCATTTAAATGCAGCCCACTGAAAAGATCATCTTCCAGTGCAAACTGTTTCTTTATTTTAGGGGTCTCTGACCCCTTCAGAAGGTCTCCCTCCACCCATTTCAGCCCCTGGGGACCACAGTGATGCTGCAACAGGGCTGGTCTCCAGCTCCCTGCACCCCTGCCCTGCAGGAATACTTAAGTTTAAAAATAGATTCCCAGGTGGTCTCACTCCCTTTTCAGTAAATGTGTCTAAATAAGGAAGGGAAATATCCACCAACCCCTGTAAAAATGCAGATTAAATCTTTTCTCTTGCTCCAAAGTGTGGAAGATCCATTCCAAAATATCTGTGTCTGCCACCTGTTCCCTCCACATCCTGACCTCTACACAAAATGGCTTTGTTTTCCCAGTGTGTCACTTAGATGAAGGTATTCTCTCTGTGCACATCTCCAGTTCTTGCTCATCTCTTAGAAACTGAAAGTGTTCTGCACCTGTCGGATTGCATAATTCATCCCAGTGAAACAAAAATATGGTCTATAAGTCCTTAACATAACCCTTTCATCTTTTTTTTTTTTTTTCTAGAAGCTTGTCTCTCCACAGTTTCCTTTTACAGAGTGATTTGGAAGTTCCTTCTGAGTAGCTTATATTTTATCTCTGATTGAACATGAAATAACTCCACATGCTGTGCTGGAGGGAACATGTTGTTCTGCTGTCACTGGCATAGCTGCCTAAGCACAGGAGACAATTAACAATGAGGCATCCAGATAAAGTGAGTAGATACCTAGAAAAAAAAGAAATTGCTACCACATTAGAGATATCCTATTTTGCAGCACAACCCTTTTGAGAACCTATTTGGCTGGTGAAACATGAAAGAACAAACAAACACACACAGATGATCCCTTTTAATCAGTTTAATTAAAAAGGAAGACTAGTACATACTTCCTGTAATTTTAATCACGTAAAAAAATGTAATTTGTTGCCAAAATAGTAGAAAAAACCTGCTGCACGGTGTTATCAGCTTAATCTTTTTCTTCTGAGTGTCATTTGGCATTTGTGCTCAGAACTCATATGGACAAAATCCTTAGAAAAACATTCAAAGGGAACACTGCCAGACATGGTGGCTGTGTCCTAGTTAAACTCTATTCTGCTTTTAGCTTTTCATTGCCAATGAAAAATTCCAAAAAACAAGGCTATCTATCAGCAGAAAGATTCATTACAGAGGTGCCTGATTCCTGTGTCAATAGAGGCAACTATCATTTATTTGTTTTTCAGTGGAAAAGTATGAATCTCTTATCAAATGCATTTCTTGTTCAGCAAATGAGACTGTGCTGGAGACTGCAGAAGAACCTTTGCAATGTCAGTCTACTATTGCTCCCAGCAACAGCCACCAGCACCAGTTCAGCTGCTTCCCAAGTCCTCTGGGCCTGCAGATGAGTGGTTCTGCTAAAGAATCGCAGTCAGGAAGGATTTGAAAATATTTCTTTAACTGCTTGGAGGGAACTTCTCTCTCATGCTTAGCACACAGCTTTCATGTGATTTTTGACTGGCAGTCTTACCAAAGCCAGATTGTCCCTGCTCAAAATAGCTCGTGTTTTACTAACTTTTCTTAAAATGTGTTTAAAAGTTATTGAATACAAACAGACCTTCTCAGTTAGGTAAATTTGAATCCCAAGTCTATTTGCCTTTGAAATTGTCCCAAATACAATGACTAGACAGCTCTATGAGAAGGAGAGAGAGCACATGAAAAAACATGACTACTCAGTTCTTGACTCAGGTGAATTTGCATTAGTAAGATTGCTACAGGAAAGTAGCAACTCTTTTCCAGTGTTTCACCGCCCTCACCATTAAGAATTTCTTATATCTAGCCTGAATCTCCCCTCTTCCAATTTACATCCATTATTCCTACTCCTTCCATCACATATCCTATTACAAAGTCCTACACATGCTTTTCTGTAGACCCCCTTCAGGTATGGATGACAAAGTTCTCCATAGGCTCTCCTTTGCAATGCTCTTGTCTTTTTTATTGTAAACTTTCACTGTTCAACTCCTTTTGTGTACAACCAACTTTTGATTGTGTTTTTAATTAGTCTTCTCACATGTATTGATA
The DNA here is from genome assembly GCA_013400935.1 of Turnix velox. Taxonomy (NCBI): domain Eukaryota; kingdom Metazoa; phylum Chordata; class Aves; order Charadriiformes; family Turnicidae; genus Turnix; species Turnix velox. Next base: position 28,581 of record VZTY01033207.1, read on the forward strand.
GCCTTTAGTACCAGAAGGCAGAGATTCTGCAATTGAAAACTGCTCATGTCTTTTCATGGAAAAAAAGCCCTATGAGCGGTTCTGGGCTGAGGTGCAGCAGCAGAGCTATACAGGCAGTTGTATTGCCTCTGAAATCAGTCTTAGAAAGGCAGGACAAGAGCACATTGTGTTTGCAAAATGTTGTGACCTAGTGCTTCCCAGCATGCCCTGGTTTCAGGATGCTAAAGCTCTTCACTCCTTTCCATGGGCATTTGTGTTCCCTCCTATCACTGAGCTTGCATTTGAGTGGCTGTTTTGCACAGACCTGTTGGATTGCTGCATGGTTCACTCTTCTCACAAGGACCTTGTCTCCCATGGGGCTTAACCACATCCAAGGAGATGTTTAGCACATTGTGGAGCTGGGACCTCTTTACAGTGTTCTGGGAAATGATTAGCCAGAAGGCCCATCTTATCAAGTTCATTATCTACTCATATTTATAAAACTGCCTACAAAATTTCTATACGCAAGTTTATCTAATTTTAGAAAGCAATTTTGAAGCATTCCTTAGGTTTGTTGTGAAGAATGAAGTATTCAAATCCTTGTGAAGTTAATCTTTCTCCTTCTTGATGTTATAGGGAGCCTTTAAGTGTTTCCTTATTAATTGTGGTGGTTTTGAGGTCCTCATGTGTTCAAAGCGAATCTATTCACCAATCTAGCACAATGATTTTATTTTTAAGGTCAAATTATAGCTTTATAGAAGAGGCTACTGAAGAGCAAATTTGTGGAAGTCAGCAAAGGAGAAGAAATTGCCTTCAAAAAATTCTGTAATGCTTCTGTAATATGAACCACAAGCAATTGATCTGGATTTGCAGGCCACTGGATGTCACTTTTGCTTTACACTGATAAAACAAAACCTCAAATTTAAGGTCCTTTGCTTTTTATGTATAGATACATTTCTGTTGCACTGCTTGTAGAGGATTGCATTTGATTTCTTTTCCTCTTTGATTTCCAGACAAACCTCTCTGAGGATTACCCAGTCCTTGGTGTTGTATCATTGCAACTAAGGACAAAAGCAGTAAAACACCTTGTGAGAAAAACATTCTAAAGCAGGGAAGGTTCTGTGAGAGACCTTAGTCTGGATTGTTTCCTACAGGGTATTCAGCGCAGAATATAAGGCCACTTCATTCACACTGGAGGTGACTGTAGTACCCTGCTCAGGCTCATGTGGGAGGCCGGACAGAAAAACAGCCTGAAATTAATTTTTTTTTAAAAGGAGTTTTACATTTTTTTTTAATATAATTTTTTTCTACCTCTCCCCTTGCACTCTCAAGCCTGGGCTCAGGGAAAGACCATTTGGGTATTTCCCACAGCAGCTTTCCATTATCTGTAGGAGGCCTACAGGAAAGTTGGAGAGGGACTTTTTAAAAGACAGAATCATAGAATCATAGAATAGTTTGGGTTGGAAGGGACCTCAAAGATCATCGAGTTCCAACCCCCCTGCCATAGGCAGGGACACCTCCCACTAAACCAGACTGCCCAGTGCCTTGTCCAGCCTGGTCTTGAACACCTCCAGAGAGGGGGCATCCACAACCTCTCTGGGCAACCTGTTCCAGTGTTTCACCACCCTCACTGTAAGGAATTTCTTTCTTATGTCAAGTCTAAACCTACTCCCCTCCAATTTCCATCCGTTGTTTCTGCTCCTCCCATCTGATATCATATTAAAAAGTCCTTCCCCTGCCTTTCTGTAGGACCCCCTCAAGTACTGATAAGTTACTCTGAGGTCCCCTCTGAGCCTCCTCTTCTCCAGGCTGAACAACCCCAACTCCTTCAGCCTGTCTTCATAGGGCAGTTGCTCCAGCCCTTTGACCATCTTCGTGGCCCTTCTCTGAGCATTGGCTTCAAACTGAGGGAGAGTAGATTTAGATTTGATATTGCAAAGAAATTTTTCACTCTGAGGGTGGTGAGATACTGGCCCAAGTTGCCCAGAGAAGCTGTGGATGCCCCATCCCTATAAGTGTTCAAGGCCAGGGTGGACAGGGTTTTGAGCAACCTGGTCTAGTGGGCTGTGCAGCACCTCAAAACCAGCCCCATAAGCTCAGCCAGACGCCCACCAGGCATAAGTGGCATACTTCAAGTGTTGCATCAGGCTACTGTACCGGACCAGACCTGCAATAAGCAGGTCAGGAAGTGAAGGCAACTCACACAGGAGAATACACACAAGGTCAATTTATTAACTAGAATTATATACTTATAAAATGGTTAAGAAAATCAAGGAGGATTTTAATCCAAGGTGCTTACATTTCATTAAACAAACATTAATTTACTCAAGGTCACGTACTTGAATATATATGACTAATAGCTTTTAATATTAACATGATTTTATTTTATAAATCATAGAATCATTGAATGGTTTGGGTTGGAAGGGACCTCAAAGATCATCTAGTTCCAACCACCCTGCCATGTCCTTCTAGAATTTCTCACCCCAGTGTGCTTCCAGAACTACTTCACAGAGTCCTTTCAAAAAGAAAGAGAACAATGGACTTGCTTTTACTCAAGGAGAACAAGACATGGGATATCCAGAAGTGGTAGATGGTATGGCAACTGACATCCCAAAAACATAATTAGCTAATTAATCGATCATGATATCAAAAGAAGTCTGGTCTTAAAAATACAGTTTTATGTATGTCTAGCAAGTTTGACATTAAAAAATTACATTAAATGATATAGTTATAATCAACACTGTTTGCAAAAGTGCCATGCTTGGAAAACTACATGAGGTTTCTTATATGTTCTAGCACTTCTATAGGCCTTGGTTGCCATAGGAACAGCTTTGAGGTGCTAAGTATTTCTCTAGCATCAGTACTTTTTGATCTATTTCCTCCTGCAAACATCACTCTCAGCAGCAGCCAAGGACAGTACATAGCAAGCAATGAATAAATAGTAGGAACACTATGAAGTAGGAACACAGTATATGAAAACATCAACCACAGATAGAGTCACCAAGGAAAGTAAAAATTCTGAAGTGCAATGACATAGAACCACAGCTGAACCATTGCTTCAGTTTTAATATGAAATGCTGAAATCTGAGCTACCTGATAATGTTTTTTAAATTATATACAATATTTGACATAAAATTAGTATGGAAGCAGTTGTGCATGAAATACAGTAGAGGACTGTAGATTCATGAATTCTTTCCAACATCAGTAAACAAAAAAAGGAAAAAAAGCAATGCTATTTTTAGTCTTCTTCAGTTTCTATGGCTACCAAAGCCCAAGCTTAGAAACTGTCTGATTCATATGTTTTATGTGACAAATGAATAAATGTGTAAATAACACTTCTCTTCTGAATATTATCTTAGCTTCCTATACTTCATGTTTAGAGATGAGGTAGAGCATGATTGCTTGTTAATAGAGATGAACAGCACCAAGAAAAGTTAACAGGGATGAAAATATTGGTTTAGATTTAAGCTGAATATTGCAGGGCACAATAATAAATTTATGATCAGCTGTTGAGGCTGGACCTAGTTACCCAAATGTAGAAACCTTGTGTAACTTCATGTGAACCAAAAGTCATCTGCCCTTGTCTCTACCAGCCACTCAGCAGGGGTGTAGGTCTCCCACAGATCTTGTGTTGTCAACTCTGATGGGTGGCTTAGATACCCCAGAGCTTCTCAAATAGCACCAGGCACCGAGGTGAAGCAATCGAATTGCATGCTTCATGTCTGAATAAGCCTTCAGGCTACTAGAATGACAGCTGAACAAATTCTGGGGTTATACTCAGGCAATGGATAATGAACTAAAGGAATTATGCTGGGACACATTAGTAGCATTGAGGAGTTAGCAGGCAGTGAATGGAAAAGTTCATCTGCAAAGGGAAAATAGCTTAGGAAATGATGCATTGAACACAACAAAAAGAGACATAGGCTTTTTGTTCTGGTAAGATCATGACAACTGATGTAACCTGCTTGCCTCTTGATGTATCAGATCTTAATGGTACAGCTTACACTCATCAGAATGATTGTCTGGCACAGGATACTGGAAGCGATTCAGTGTTTAAGTACTTTAGCAGGCAAAAAAGTTCCTTGTTCCTCACAGGCCTTATGCCTTGGCTCTCTATGTATTCCACTTGTAAACACGGGCTGTGTTTTGTAAGGTGCTATGTGTCAGCCATGCTGAAACTAAGTGCATTTTTGTAGTTCATAGGAGAACATGAAATTTCTTCACAGACGAAAGCCTCCACCCTATTAGATAATTCATCACTTGTTAAGCTTGAGGTGATTTGATCTCATCTGGTTGGGCCCTGCTCATTGCTGCTGCTGCTCTTTTCCCTACAAAGTCATCACCCATTTTTTATTCAGGGAGGTACCTTCCTCCTCTACAGCTCCATCCTCCATTTCCCACATGCTTTGTCTGGAAGGGCCTCACCTCCACTTGCCTTGTTCCTTCTTCAACCCTGCAAGGGCACCCACATCAGTACTACAGCCACACCTGTAGATTTCTTCCTGTTATTATCTCTTTTCTGCCAGACAGCATGTTTCTTCTTTTACTAAACTCATTTTCACAGAATCAGAGAATATCAGGGATTGGAAGGGACCTCAAAGATCTTCTAGTCCAATCCAGGAACACTTAGATGTTGCTTAAACTGACATTATGAACTTGCAACAAGTTATGCTGTAGGAAAAAATCTCTCACATCCAGTAGTCCTTTGGATCTCCCTTTTTTTGTGATATCCGCCCTTCAGAAAACTCAGGATAAATGCAGCAGCTCATTTATATGAGTATTCAATCAAAGTGGTGTAAGTGGTGATGTAGGCCCCATCCCTGGAGGCATTCAAAGCCAGGCTTGATGGGGCTCCAAGCAACCTGATTTAGTGCAGGATATCCCTGCTTGCTGCAGAGGGGTTGGAATAGATGGCCTCAACTCAATGCGTTCTATTATTCTGTGAAATGGCACAAACTCTGTTGTCTTTCTTCCATGTGGGAAATGGAGAAAACTTTATATCAGATGAATTAATTCATTAAGACACTGTGTGAACATCAAAATCATCTTCATTTTGCACCAGTGTAAAAAAAGAGTAAATTAAGAGTGATAGGCAGTGTAGTGCCCTGCCTAGGGAAGGTATCTCAAATCTGAAGTGTAACAGAGTCCAAACACAGTTCATTGCATCTGTTCAATTTGACATTCTGAAGTTTCTGTTAATTTTCTTTTTGATTTTTCCATCAGTTTGATTCTCTAATTTTTTTGAAGATATACAGAGTTTTTCCAGGTTTTATGATTTATTTTCTTTTTCTTTCATTCATTTTTCTTTTGTTATATATACAGTAGATGAAGATGGATGCTGAATTTTATCAAGATTGCTTCAATTGTGACAGGAAAGAAATATGCCTTCATTGGAGGCTTTACTGTAAAGTGAGAGTTCACAGGAGAATTTTAATTTATAAACTTTATTTGAGTCATTCATGGAGGTATGCATCTGCATGAACATATAGCTTATACTGTCTGGTGAGCTGTCCTGTGAACCTTCAGCTCTTAAAATGAGATCAGTTTTGTTGCTGCAGATGGGAAAGACTTCTGTGGCATTCAGATTTCTTTTCTTCAAAATATTCCAGAATGGTAATGAACAGGGATGGCACTCACAAGCAACTATCACAGAGGAAAAGCTGTACTGCTATACAAACATTTTGTCCTTTTGGTTTTGTTTGGGACCCATTTAAATAAAGAAATGCACACTGTACAGCATGATATGAACACAGCTTGGCACAGAATTTATAACTGAAATTAAACTACTCCCCAACCACAAAGAGGAGTCCCAAACGAATCTGTCAAAAGCTCTTTTTGCACTTTTGCACTGCTTTGCATCAACATGAATTTACAGGAGTACGTCTAAATCAGAAACTGTATTAACATTTTTGCCAGTATTTGCTGTGAGAATTAACTACTTCTTTCACGTGGTGTGAAAGTGTTCTGCTTTCTAAATGTTTTTATTATTATTTTCTGAGAGTATAATTATGCTGGCCTCCAAAAAGGGATTGGGCCATTTTCCCTGTTTAAAGGGAATGACGACATGTTGGAAGTATTTGAAGTCAAAGGAGCTTCTGAAAAGATTTATAGAAGTTACTGCTATAACTGTCTAGCCTTGGAGCGCTGCCACTTGGAAGGGCCCAGCTAAGACTTTGAACTTAATTTGTCAACATCACATCTTGAAAATGTAATCTGCAGCACTTCAGCTGTCTCCCCAAAATTGTAACATCAGCACGCTGGTAAATCAGGGTAGATCTGCCTGAGGCTGGGATCCCAAAGGAGTTGGTCATGAAGAGATTCCTTGAGAATGCCATCAACTTCTTCTGTTGCTCCCTTACTGCTTTTGGCAGCCAGAGAGCAAGGGCTTTGTGGTTCCTTTATGCTCCAATAATCCCGGGTACTAAAATAGCCCTTTTGAGACTGTTGGCATCTATGCTAGCCTCTAAACTCTCTGCTATACACCAGTCCCACCAGGGTTCCACATCCAGGAGAAGAATGAAATTGGCTCAAAGCCAGTTTTGCACAGCCTGGGTGCTGCGCTGAACACTCTGCTCTCTTCACCATGCCAGTGATCCCAGCTTGCTTTTGTGCTGGAAACTTCATGCAGGAGCAGCTTGACTTCATTTTCGTGTAGTGCACTTGTATTATTTTCTTCCTGCTTTGTTTGTAAGACTAATGGACAGGGAGAAAGCATCTGTGAAATACTGTGCATTATTGTGTACTACACAGAGGCAGCAGTGTTGCTAATGCAGGCTCCAAATTCAAGATGCTATCGTTGGGTGTATTAAGGAGTTACTAATCTTCATTTTGGCAAGTGGCAATTGGATTTGTTTAGCTAAAGAGCACTACTGATCAGCTGTCTCTGAAGCAACACATTTCTTTTTTGAGACAGGGACTCTTGGCTAAAGTATTAATCTGTTTTGTCAGGAAAAATGCCCATACCATCTGCAATACCTTCTGCACAATGATGGGTAACCTTCTAGCACAATTAGAAGAGCTTCCTGCACAACCAGCCTTTGTCAGCTGAAGACATATACTCTAGGCTGATGCGTGGTCTAAGATAAATCATAGCTATGTCACAAGCTAAATATCTATAGTGTTTTTCTCTCAGTGAAAACAAAATCTATTCTAGATGTAAGCTGCTGAATTTTTAGCAGCAAATGAAAGCTCTAATAGAGCTTAATTTAACTGCCACCGGGTAATGACCAAGTCATTTTACATTAGGATAGTAATGAATGCCTTACATACTTGTAAGTTGAGATTTCCCTCATTTGATTTTTAACACAATATTTAAGACCTTCTACAGCAACTATGCATTGAGTGAAATCCTGGTTCCAATTAACACAATGGCAAATCTCCCATAGACATTCATAGGGCTGAGATTTAACTCACAGCCTGAAATCTGAGAGAAACTCTTGAGTTCATTGGACCTGAGATCCAGCAGGAAGGGCATATATAAATAGATGATGAGTTTCTTTTTAGCCTGTATGCCAACAAGCAAGTATTAACATGTTTATATCACTTGCAATGACACAAGGAAAGCAATTACTCCCTGCAAGTAATACAAGATGCAGCAACTATGTCCCACCTATTTTTTTCTATATTCAGAAAGATAGCCTATATTCTGAAGTATTTAATTTACTTCCTGAAGCAAGATAATAGTCACTGCTCTTAAGAACAAAGAAATCTCTAGATTATGTCTCTAGATTCATATTCCATGTGCAGAATTTTAAAACACACAAAATTAAGTAGGAGTTTTGATTTTATTATATATATATACACACACTACTTAAAAAAAATTCATCTGCATTTATGAATACTTTCTAGATTTCTCAGTGAGTGCAAATTCTAGAATAATTATTCTGTTGCCAACTAATAGTCAAATGAAACCCAAACGGACAAGCCTTCTAAACTATTTAAAAGTGACTACAGAGATTTCAGGAGACACTTCATTATCTTTTTGAAATTACACGTCCCTTCCTCATGGCATGGCATGGTGTGGCCTGCAAAAGCAGTGAGGAGACAAAGAGTTGCAAGAATTTTGCCCAGTTTTCCCAGCACAATAAGCAACGTGAATGTAGGCAGCCAGCCACAGATTAAATTACCTGCTGCTGTGAAATCAGAGGCGAGATCACATGTTGCCGGAAGGCAGAGCTTGGAGGCAGCACAGCTCAGGGAGTCAGTGTGAGCTCCATGTCCAGTAACCTTCCAGTAACCAGTCAACCTTCCTGACATCTGTTG
>VZTY01033217.1:0-36454 GCA_013400935.1 Turnix velox
CCAGAGCCAGCGCAGGAGGGAGTGTGTACAGCAGGACTGATGCCAAGCCTCCCATCAGTGGTCAGTTTCTCTTGAGTTTGATGTATTAGCATGGTTTAAGCAGTGGGCTATATTTTCTTGGGTATTCGAGTTTACCTCTGAGAAAGATGAACTTTGTCTAGATTTGTCCTTCTGTTTTTTCTGTGTGACATAATTTGTGAAGATTGGAAAGGATTATTATTCCTCACATTTCTCATCAGCAGCTGCATGGGAAGTAATACTTGAGTAAGCTTTGTTACTAAAAATCTGTTCTGAACTGAATGCTTTAATAATTTCAGAAAGAAAACGGGATCTTACAGTGTTCAATGCTAAACTGTACATTGGTATTGCAGTAGCCTCTGAAGCCTGGTAGGTGGTGCACATGTACATTAAATAAGTTAAGGGGAATGCCAGCTTCAGGCAGTAGGTAGGAGCTTTGCCATTGACTTCACTGAAGATGAAATTTCAGACCCAAAGCAAATACACCCTATCTGTTTTCACATCTCCTTTATTCCTTTTAAATAGTTGACCTATAAATGTTGCAAATGTATCTTTTGGGTGCATAGGATAAACACATATAAGGACAGTACCTGCAAAGCATCTTTCCCAGGTCAGCATTCTGTTCATTAAATATCCCATTTCCTCACAAGTTAAAGGAAGCCCAGAACTCCACCAAATTATAAATGAAACCATGTGCATTTCTATCACGGGAGTTATTGGTAGAAGCTGGGAGGGGACGTGCAGGAATTCCTTTGGAAACTTGATCCTGAAATTGCTAGGTATGAATGTGAGGGAGTGAGGCTCTGTGTTTGTCAGTAACCCTGACACCTGTACAGATGTTGGGGCCAGCTGAGACTTCGTTCTGCTCAACACCTTTTTGAAATTCTTGATGAGTGAGCCCTCACATGAAGAAAAGGTAGCTTAGGGCCATTTGTTAAACTCCTGTCATACATTTGTAAGGTATGAAATATAACAGCTTGCAGAACTTAATTATTTTCTTGCAAAGACTAAAACATAATTTTTTATTAAAACTGTTACAGGAAAATACTTTTAAGTTTTTCTATCTTAAAGTCATTGCTTTAAAGTAAATGCTTTAAGTTCTTTCTATCTTGTGTTGAATATGCTAGTGTTAAATGTAAAACTTTTGCAAACTTTGAACATTTGAGATTTAGTATCTCACATATGCATGTAATAAGCTAGTTGGTTTTATGAAGGTGAAGTTAGCTAACATGGGTACTTCTATATGCAAGTTCTTGCCTCAGGATCAGGAATTCCTGTGATGTATTTGGCTAAGCTGAGTGGGCTCCATCATGTCTGTTGTATGTAACAAACCCATTTGAATCCAAGTGATTCTCCTTTTCTGATACACATTATTATCTGTACTTCACAGATACTAATTTGCTCCCTAGTTTTTATTTCTGTCAGTGCTCTTAGAATGAAAATGCGTAAAACTAATTCTTTATTGTGCTCACTACTGTAGTCTAATTAAATATCTGTCCTTTTATGTGACTTTCAGCACTATTTTGATTTGATCTCTGTCTTACTTGACATTGGTCATTACATGTACTCCTTGAAAATTATGCTTTGATTTGTCTTTCTAAAGCCTTTTCTTTTTAAAAGTCACAACAGCATTTCTTAGGAGGCAAAGCTGAGCTGCAGAGGAAAAGATCTTCTCTCCCATAAGCAGATTTTTGATAATTTTCCATGAGAAACCAGAGCCGAACAAAACAGCTCAAAAAGCAGTAGTTAGTAGTCCTTAAAGAGATCTTTGAGATACTTGTTCAGAACCAATGTGATATTTGGTCTTTACACTTTTTTTCTCCCTGTATCTTGTAGTTCTGAAGATATTTGAACATAGAGCCCAGGTATCACCCTCGCTGTTTAAAGGATAAAATGGGAAAGAGGAAAGCATCTTAAGACATCCAGAGGAACAGTTTTATTAGAATCTGCAGAAATATGGTCATGTATTACTTTAGTTTCTTCCATGGTGCCTAAATGTTGGAGTAGTAAAAATGTGGTCATCTTACCAGAAGCTGGTTGTCACTTCAAGCATGTTCATTTCTGCCCAAATCTCAATCAGTCAAATAAAATGCTTGTATGGACTATCCATGTCTAATGAGTTCAAGCTTGTACTGGTGTCACCAGTATTCTAATGCCAGTAGGACTCTGTTCTCCCTTTTGAGCTCTGTAGAGGTCCTGGTGCTTTCAGGACACAGAAAGTCATTGTGCTTGTTGGAATCATTCTGTGCAATTGTCTGTAATTTCCCTCACCTTTGAACACCAGCAAGTCAACAACAGTGTGTACCATTATTTTTAGTATATTTGCTAGCTTTGTTAGAATACAAAATTAATTTGTTTTGCACAGTTATCATGTTTTTTAATTCCATGTAGATTATTTATGGAATTGCCCAAGCAAGTGTGCTTTGACATGAAAGACATTGAGTGTTTAAGGGTTTTTTGTGGGGTTTTCTTTTCCCCCTCTCATGAGTTCTGTGGCAGCTGCACAGAACTAATGAATTATAACCAAAAGAATGTGGAGGACAGTCTGTCTCAAAGTGCAGATAAGGTAGTTCCTGCTTCCTGTCATGGCAGAAAGTGCTTTAAAAAGCTGTCTTCTCAGAGAGGGAAGAAATCCTCAAGGGACAACATACATCACTTGTATACCTCCTTTGACGGAGTGGTGGTTTATTTAAGTTAAGAATCCCAGAAGACCAAAGTCTGTCTGATGTGATTTCTTGAAGTTATTGATGAAGAGCTAGGCACTGATGTCCAGGTTCTAAACCGGATCCTTACAGCGTTCAGCACATTTGTCACTGACTAAGTGAAGCCTATCACTTAAAGGTGACATGGAAAAATAATGATAAACTGCTACATGAGTAATGACATATTTAATGCCTGCTAATCTTACCCAAGACCCCTGTCCCTTGTACTTGAGGATCATTCTGGTGTTGTCTGCTAGATTATAATTTTTTCCTGAATTTTCCTTGATGATGCAGGAATCAAAACGTTTAATCGGATGCCATTTTCCTTTTTATCTTGGTTGTGAGGCTACCTGTTAATTATGGAGAGGTTAATATTTGTATAAATCCAAACTTTTAAACTAATCAATCTATGTTTTGAAACACTATAGGATTGTGGAGTGCAATGTTCTTGTTTCCAAAAGCTGGTGTTGTATATGTTGTCTGTTCTTAATGCTATCATGGACTCCACTTTTCTTCTTTGTAAGTCTATCTAAAAATAAAAAGAGGAGGAAATATGAATGATAAGCAAAAAAAAAAGACAAAACTCTTTTTCTTCAGGGCATGATGACTTAAGCTTGCTAATGCCTGACTAGAAGATTTTTCAAACAGGTCATGAGTGGGCAGTTAAAGATGGTGTGAAATTGGTATGTTGACAGACCCTTGAATATTTTAAGAGTGATATTGAACTGTTAGTTTTAGTGCCTTGTCTTGTTCTAGGGTTTAAAATCACTTTTTGGAGAGAACATTGAAATATTATCTTAGTCTATTTAATAATGAAAGCATCTCACTTGGGCAGTTCAGGCATGTCTGTGTCCTTATCATTGTCTTTCTGAAACTGATAACTGAAGCACAGGTAGTCTGGATGTTGCTCAGATTACAATAACTTTTATCTGAAGATGGCAGAGGGATTTAAGAAAAGTAGGAAGTTGTCAGTAAGTCTGGTGAATATCTGTCTTCATGTGTCTGAGAGGAGATATGCCCATTTTATAGATATATTTACAGCATTTTTGTATCATTTATCGCATTTCAGTGAGCATACTTTGAAGTTAGAATTCATAGAAATCAAACTAGCTGCAAGTTCTAATTGCATTATAGGTTGCAAGACATAGAGGAACTGTTTCGTAGCAATAAAGGAACACTAACGAGATGCAATATCAATTAACATCTTCCTTCAGTGTCACTACCATAACTAAAGAGCATGCTAGCTATTTTCTGCATCTTTGGATTTTAAAGGCTGGTTTTGATGATTTATGGATTTATTACAGAGTATTATAAATGCCCTTTAAACTTTTCAGGGTTCTGCAGGTCTTTCATTATACTAATGAGCTAATTGTTAAAGAGTCATTCACATGATTCATCCTCTTGCTCTACCTTTAAAAAAAAGAAGACTTCTAGCTGCTGAAACCCTCTTGACAAACCGACAAACCAATATTTATAGCAGTTTGACAGCAAGATGAGGAACTGCGTTTGTCTTTGTAACAGCTTAAAGAAAAGGCCTGTCCAGCACCCAGCCATGCAGTTACAATCTTGACCTCTTATGCTGGGAACATCCATACAGCAGACAAGCAGCACCTCCCATGTGTTTTCTTGACCTTTTGACTGTCCGTTCACTTCCCATCTGTTTTGTGGTCTTAAAGGAACAGAGGGGGCCCTCTGCTTATAAATCTGTCTTTGCAGCTGATAATTGATGTTCTGTCTCTTTAAGGGCAGCCTGGGTGGTTTTGCCTTTTTTGGTTTTGGTTTGGTTTTTTTCTTTTTCATCCTAAATCTTTAGCTCTCTTCTTGGCCTCATCTCAAGGGAGATACTGTATGCAAACAAGAGAAAACTGGCAAAAAAGGTGATGAGTGATTTCTAAGGTTTATCTAAAATTCAGCAGGATGTGATCCTGCAGTGATGAGTAAATTACAGTAGCTGTTAATCTGTGGCAGTGAGATGTGAGAAAGCATGTTGATGCAGGTCTTCTGACCAGCTCCCTGATGCTGTCTCAACCAGAAGTAAAGCTTTGGTGTGGCCTGGAGGAAATCCAGGAATACCATGCAAAAGGCTGAACTTTGTAGAAGTGATTTTTATTTTCACGTGTGTCACCAGGCTACACTGTTAATGAGAGGCTGTGTGCAACGACAGGGCTGGTGTCTTAGGTATAAACCTGAGCTAAAATTTGTCTTTCAATATAAAATGGTGGATCAACATTTCTAGTTTGTAATGGTGTGTTTCTGAGCATTTTGATGAAATCTGGTTACAGACTAGGGCTTTCCTTTTTCCTAGAGGAAAGATTATGCATTCGGAACAGTAAATTCAACATTTCTGTCTCTATGGTTAATTAAACATAATATAGAGGTAGCACAGCGAGCAATGAGAATCTTTATAGGCAAGAGAAGGGATTAAGGAAGGAAGGAAGATTAAAAAAAATAGAGGGGAACTTAAGTCTGAGCACAATCCAGAGCAAAGGAGTAACAACCCTGAGCTTTCAAATATCAAAGCAATGTAATAAACATCAATTTGAGATAAAAATCACTTTAATGTAAAACAAAAGGATTTATGATGAGGTATTAACACATTGTCATCATTGTTTCATCAAAGTACAGAATAAAGATGGAGCTGTATCCCAAAGGATTTTGCAATTTTTCTTGATACTGCAACTGAAAATCATGTAAACAGGGAAAGGGAAGGCTTTAGGATTTGCTGAAAATACTCAAGTTTTCTCCCTGTCATGGCACAGACTGACATAAACACCTTTTAGATTCTGTGCTGGAAGTGTTGATTTTTTTTTTTTTCCTGTTCAAGTATTTATTATTGGAATATCTCAAATGGATTTATCCTTAAAAGCATAATGAAGATACATAACGAAGCAATTAATATAATTGGGGTATATCTGGAAAACTTTCTTACTACTTAGAACATGGCTGGAAGAAAAATCAGTCGTATACTTTCCTTTTGTGTTTTTTGTTTAATGTTACTTTGAGATTATTTGGCCTTACTTGAGTAGATTGGGAAACTTTAGCAGTTTCATTTTAGCTTCTGAACTGTTGATTAGTAGATATTAGTAGACTGTCTAAGAAAGCAGTCATTAAGTGAGCTCAGCTTGTTAGACTTGGTGTTTTGAGGAGTTTCTCTTCTGACAAGATTGCATTAGGGAAAGGAAATTTTTTCTGTGCCTGCATCTCTTTGTGTTCACAGTGTATCCAAATCACAGATCAATTAGTTCTGGGTTTGAGCCTTTTAGATTTAGAATCACAGGATTAATGAAAAGAAAATGTGTGGGTAGCAGTGTTGTTTCATATGGAGATGAGGAAGGACTGAGCATGAATGAAGATCTCAAGGCATCTGAATAAGGAATTTCCTCATTCTGTCAGTGAAGTTTTATGGGATATGGAGGAAGGATTATGGGAATATTCATCACCAGATCAAGAGGCATAATGAGATGGTACATGAACTAGCTTATCTTTTGGGTAAACACAGGGTAAATGGGAAGTAGAATTACCATTCATTGCCTCTGGACCTGTGAATTTTACTGTTCTAAAGATGGAAACAAGGGCTTAGTTACACTTATTCTTCATTAATTTAATTTGATTTGTGATTGTTTAATAGCAAAGACCATGTCTTTCTTAAATGTAGTGGTATTTAAACTTCTGCAGGAGCCTTCTGTGATACTGGAGCATTGTATACATGCAGTAGTTCAAACTGTTACAAAAATAATTCAGTAGAAAACTGAATGCCTTTAATCTTTGGCTTGCTTGTATGTGAGAAGAATACGTTATCGCAACCTGGGAAGAACAGCAAATCACCTTGGTTTGTCCCTTAACTTGCATAGTATCTGTTCTTATCTGAAATTCTAATTATGTTCTGGATTTGGCATATTGATAATTTACAAGTCACTAATATTTTGATCTAGGTATCAGTCAAACTCCAGCAAATGCAGGTATGAGGCTTGTGTGTTTCACAGCAGAGATAACTTCCCCAGATAAAGATGGGTAATGTCTGGGTGTGTAGCTCAGTTGGAGAGCATCAGACTCCTGATCTGAGGGTCGGGTCAAGGGTATGAGGCTTGTCAGAGTTGGGCTGATGGTTGGACTTGATGATCTGAAAGGTTCCTTCCAACCTAGATGATTATGGAACTTTAGCAATTAAATGATGTTCCCACTGTGGTGTTACATGATACTGGTGAAACGATGGGCAGTTATCCTAGAACTGCAGACCCTGCACTTGCTCTCATTAGAAGAGTTCTGCTGGAGCATATGTATTTACTGGTTTATTAAGATTAGTGTTGTGTGAATGCAGATCTCTGCCATTAGCCTATTTAAAAAGTAAACCAATTTAGCTGACTGTGTCTCTGTGCTACGGAAGGGACTTGTGGGGAAAGCGGTTGGTTGGGGTCTGCTGCTGCAAAAGGCTTTACTGCTGCTAAGAATGCAAAGCAAAACATTAGTAATTGCAGCTATTTGGCAGCCATTGTAACTGTTCTTTTTCAAGAATAGCCAGCATATTTTTTCAAAGTATTCAGTTACCTCAAGACCTCATAATTATTAGAGTTAAGCAATCATTTCAATTCAGTACAAGTATAAAAACTAATAAAGTATTCATAATATAGAGGCAATTTTAGTGTGTCTGTTCTCTGAGCAAACAGAGCTGATTCAGTATATTCTGGTGGAATACACACTTGCTATCCTGTTATTTTAATATGGCCTAATCAGACAACTAAAATTAGATTTTGTTGGCACAAGCCTCTTTTTAAGAGTGAAATAATAGTGTGATTTTTTGCTGATGCTATTAATTTGTAGAACTGGAATAATTCATTAGCAAGATGTTGAGAAAGGAACATATTTACATTTAATACTGCTAAATCTGCCTGCCTTCATTGAGTGTAATGGCTTGATCAATAGAAAAAGCATAATTGGGGAAAGCATGTAGGAATTAAAAATCCACATCAAAAATAAAGCTATTGAAAGCACAATAAGAGATCTTTGGGTCATGAGATCCGATTGTCATTTGCCACTGGCAAGTGCTGCTTATTTCCAAGAGTTAGGTCCAGTATTAATATTTACCATAAATGTCAATTCTGTTGAAGATCATAGGACACTGTTTCAAAGGTTAATTTCAGAATGTACAGAGAACATCAGTATTGAAAGCTGTGCAAAGAAGCTGCCTAAAAGCATGCCACTTATATGCAAACACTACATACTCTTTTTTTTATTTTTTATTTAAATCAATAGTAACAAAAGAATTTTGACTATGCTTAAAGAGAAATTATTATGGGGCTCCTTGTTTTTAATGGTCAGATTCAAAGATTCATTCTATTGAATGAATTGAGGAATTTTTTATTTAACACAAACCCCCAGTAAAAAAACTTCCAAGAGACACGGTTTGTTTTTTTTACACACACTGACTGTGATCTTAATTTATTATCAAAGTACTTTAAAAAAGCAATCAGCTCAAAAGCAAGGAAGTTCTTTGGTGTTCAGGGGCAGGTGGTGTTTGTAGATAAGCACCACTGGGCAACAGGAGACTAGAGTGTTGACAGCAGAAGTGGCATGCCCTTCCTTACCTAAGAACTGCATGATAAAGACAGGAGTTTGAGATTTCTTAATTCTCATGCAGGCTACTTTAATATTTTGTTTCAGATGCTGACTGAAGTTCTGTACTTCTGGTGGAACAGGACTACAGGGTTTTATTGAACCTTTGTTATTATAATCGCTCTAAAATTGATTTCATAACTGCCTAGGATTATCACTTTGTTACTGTATGAAAGTAGCAGTTCCCTTGGCTCCTTTCTTAGAGCACTTTTTGGAGGTGTTTTTTTTTTCTCCCCACTTGTGCTTATGTGTCCCATTTAAGACTGGTTGTTTTATTTTGCTTTTGCTGTTATTTTAGCTCAGCAAAGCAATATTATAATATAATATGGTGTTGCTGAAGAGAAAAGAAGCATTAATAAAAAAATAAAGCTCAAAACCCGTATCTCATACAAGGGTAGGAACACCTTTAATCCAAAATCGTTTTTAGCATTGAAAAAAGTGTTGTCTGTATTTATGCTCATCAAACTTATTTTTATCGGCCCTTCTGCCTCTCCCCCCATTCCTTCATACTTCTGGAGTAATGTGGTTTTCATGGTCATAATCACACACACAGAAGGAGCTTCAAATGAGGATGTGGTGAGAGAGAAGCAGGAAATCTTGCAGGCTTTGGATTCCAGTCGTGTTCTAAATCTTGGTTCATAAGCAATTTAATAAATCAAATAGGTTGTATGATAATTGTATGGAATTGAGAAAAGAGTGGAAAAATGCCTAAAAACCATGATTTTTTTCCCAATGTTACCTTTTCTAACTATTTGTAGATGTGTTCAAGTCATGATTTGGTAGAGAAATAAACTCCCAGCTTTAGTAATCATAAGATTCTGTTCACATCCATCTGCTTACTACTGAAATGCAACAAAATGAAAGTTTTAAACATTCTTAATATTGGGCCTGCCCTTCTGAATAGGTGTCTTGAACACTAACACTTGATTCCCTGAAATTCTCCCTTCTCAAAGGACACAAGCTTTCAGCTCTTTAGAACGATTAGTGTTTGTGTTTTTGACACTTCCTGTGGAGAGTAAAGATATTTGGTTAATAGAAAGGGATTTGTGGGCATTGTTTGTAAGGTACCAGTGTAATATGTGTAAAGTAATTCTGTTGTGCCTGATCTAAGGGAAATTCAGGTTTTTTTAAATACATAATTTCTAGTATTGGATTTGCATGTGCTTGGGTTAATTTTTTAATTATTTAGTTTGCATGATAATCATTATGTATTTGTAGAAGTGATGTAGAAAAATGTTGTAAATCATACATACCAATTAAGAAACAGAACTCATTGGGTAATGTTGATGACATCATTAGTTTTTGTTCATATTTCCAGGTTTGCCTTCTTTAGTTTTGGGGTTTTTTTTCTGGACACATCCTAAATTTAATAAAGATCACCACTGAAATACTTATTAATTCTTCCAGAAAAAGTTCGGGAAATCCAGGAAAAACTTGAAGCTTTCATAGAAGCTCTCCATCAAGAAAAGTAGATAGTTCAAGCAGGTAATCACATTTGGATCATAAGAAGATTGCTGCAATTTTCTTATTGCCCACTATAAAATGAATATTCATTGCTTTTACATACATGTGTTTTCATATAGACTTTGCAACAATTCCTTTTTGTTTTACTCCAGTGCCTGCAGCAGCTGCCATTGCTAAGCAGACCTGTCCTCTCAGCTCTTATTGGTATAAGCAGATAGGAAACTTAGAACTAAACTTGCTGACCAGTTATTGAGATGTTATGAAACACTGATTTGTTTACTATTACTCTTAGTTCATTATTTTTACAAATTTTTGTGTTAAGAGGACATGAATAACTGGAATCAAAATTGAGAGGACGATTTTCTTGTCTATAAAAGCATTTTGGTTCTTGTTGTCCTTAAAGGCACTGTACATTGTAGCAGAAATATTTGCAAATGGGTATTTTCCCTTTTCTATATTATTTTTAAAATAGCTCACTCTATGTTTGTATATATCTTAAAACAATGTCCTTTCTTTTTCAACAGCAACTTAGCTCAAGAATGCTGCCTTTCCCAGAATACCACCTTTCCTGGAATACCTTGCACAAAGAAGACCGAATCGAAATGGCTTTTGTATCCCATTCTCTTTTCTGTCATTTGGGGAGCATCCTAAAACAATGGAGGGGGGAAGAAAATATTCTCTCATGGGGTTGAGAAGTTCAGTTAAAATCCACCTGCTCTTCTAATTTTTGTAGCTATGACAGAAGTATTTGACTTGTGTGTCAGTGAGGTAGCTTGGGAGTTTGCTGAAGCTGTACATTTGAATTTGCGTTTTTTTTCCTGAAAGGAAAAAAAAAGCTTTTATTTTTGGCATCTGTCTTGTATGGTAAAGCTGGATCTCATTCATAAAATGATTTTATCTGTTGTCATTTGCTTGACTGCAAATGATGCTGGGAGTTCGACATAAAGTTTTAGAATTTGTATGTACATTAAAATGCCCTTCTAAGTAATGCCATTTGTATTTGTTATGCTCTGTATTGAAGCATTCTCTGATCACTCTGGTACAGATACATAAGCACGATATTGAGATTGAGAGGAAGTTGTTAATTTTGTGGAACACCTAAACTCTTGAGAGACATCATCCATGTAATTCTTGTAATGCTTTTAAGTGGAAGTACAGATACCTTAAAAGGTTTGGCTCAGGAAATAATGTCAACAGCAGCTCCTTTTACCCATTCCTTACCAATATAGGTTATTACTCTTGAATTATGGCCAATTACATTTCATTTTCGTTTCTGGGATTGACTTCCTTGTGAAATCTTCCCTTCAGCATAAGTACAAAGTAACTTGATGAAGTACATGAGAAATGTAGAAAGATATTCCATACAGTTCCAACTTGTCCAAGCTCCTTAAGCAAAAAAAAAAAAACACCCACAATTAATTGCATTTTTCTAATATCTGCTATTAAGACCAAAATTGCTTTTATAAGAGCATTATGCACAAGTTCCCACTTGATTTCTATCATTCAATACAGTAAGTATTATAAGCAGATAGTTTTTCTTTTACTGCCTTTCAGTTTTGCCATAGCAATCTCACTTAAGACAAATTTAAGTGTGACGTAGGCTCTGTTTCATAGATGCCTGGTAATTTCCACCACATTTTTCTGCCCACAGTTTGCCACAAATGATTGGATGCACTCCTGCATACTTCTGTAGGAGGAGAAGCAGCACTTTATTTTGCAGTTGTCTGATTTATGTATGCTGAAAAAATTCACCACGGATTATTTTTCATTTTTGAAAAGGCTATTGACTTTGATGTGTGGCCATTAAAAAAGAGGTACTTGTTCTCTTTGCTCTGTGAGGAAACAATACACATTTGGTAAGATGTTCCCTTAACATTCAGATAAAAAGCTATTCATAAAATGGTGTTGAAAGATTAAATATTTCAGGGTGATCGAACTGAATGTTTTGAGATTTTCTGTTTAAAATTACTTCCTGAAAAAATTGTTTGAGAACAGAAAATTGAAAAAATTGTGTCATCATCATTCTCTGAAGATAACTTCAGAAACTAAGTTTGCACAATTCTGAAGGCACAGTCTTTAAGTTGTGCAGCAAGTGAAGTAAGTCTGCACTTGTGTTAAATCCTTCTTCGTAAAAAAAGAAAAATAAAACCACAAAAGTTTTGCATTTTCCTGGAGATCACTGTTGGAAACTTCTGTGTAATGTAAATGTTGCAAAATATTTCATCCAGTAGCCCAGTGTTCATCTTGGTGTGATTTCCTATAGTTTTAGTATCAGCTTCTCTGTGCTGCTCATCTATGACTTAGCATGATGTATTCCATAAAAATAGATATTTATTGAATAAGAATGTAACTGAAGGAATAATAAAATGTGAGTTTTGAACACAGTGCTCTTGCACCTAATTTAGAAATCACTTTGGCCTTCTCATTTGTTAAATTATGAAAAAATATTCTGTTAATGATGTTAAAATGTCTGATTCAGAATTGCTATGTCAGCACCAAGTTAGTGCTAGAAAAATCTTCAGCTATATGTGTTATTATTTTACTATTAAATACATTTAAACAAAGATGTCTTATGAAAAATTATGGTGAAAGCTTCACCCTCTCTCTGATGGTTTAGATAATTGGCTGATATTCAAAGTATAAATGAAGACCTGTTAGACTGTTAGATTCAGCTGCATTTAAAATGTGCTTACTGTGACAGTGGGTTTGGGAATTATATTGCTGTCCACTTACTAAGTTATACATTCAGAAATACATCCTTTTTTCATTCTTTTTCTTTTAGATGAAGAAATATTTTACTAAATTAATTATAAAAAAAAGTTATGTTGAAGTTCCTGTGTTTTTGCTCTACCCAGCTTAAACTGCAGACATAGGCATGTTAGGATTAGTGAAGGATTAACTTGATTTCCTGACTAAATTAAGCAAAAATTATTTTGATAAATAAACATCAGGTAATTTTATGATTGTTTTTATAGCATTCTATTTTAAGTTTAGAAGAAAGAGTTGTTGCAAATTGTAGTTACCTCACTAGTAAGTTGGTAAGTTGTTTTAACAAAAGTAAAAGTGAACTTAAGTGCTTCAAAATGACTCCTTGTAAATTGTATCTGACTAGATAGTTAGCTGTAGTTATGGTAATAGTTAGCACCTGATGGTGTTTATAAATGTATAGATAGTAAACAATTATTTGAATTGCATCTAAAATTCATGTGATACTAAAAAGTATTTATTATTCCAAAGTGTTCTCTACAAGTTCAGGATGCTTTTTTCTGTTACCTATAGTCCCTTCAGATTCTGCATAAAGCAATTTCTTGTAAGGAGCGAAGACACATGATCTAAGGTGTCTGGGGCTTTTTGAGGTAAGAGAAGGGATCAACAATAGCAAATTTAACTATTTCATTTGGCTTAAAAAAGTATACAAGAGATTTCATCACTTCAATTGAGAAATATTGAAATCTGGGTTCTCCAAGTCTGACCCAGGACCCTTTGAGTCAGTTAAAACTATTTGTTGGTGGGATTTGGTCCTGGAGATGAATGTGGGATATTTTGATGTCAGTAAAGATGTTGCTTTATGAACTCAGTCAGTGATACCGTTGTGTTTTCAATGAGTTATGGTGCAAGTTTACTTTGACTATTGGCAAATCTATTTGCCAGTCTATTTGACTATTGTTTCTGGATGCTTTGGAAAATTGTTCCATCCCTGCTTCCTCACAGGCATGGGATGTACTGTGGTGAAGGTTACTCAGATATTGGGGTACCTCAGTAGCTTAGCATCCATTATTTGAAAGAACAGTGGCTAGCTTCCAGATTTTTCCTTTAATTTCCTCTGGACTCATCTGACTAGAAACTTCATTAACTGAAAAGTAGAAAGCTGCCTATGTCTAGGTGGAGTACAGTAGATTGTGCAGCAAAACACTATAAATGTAGACATTATTTCACTATGAAATTCATGACCTAAGATAATTTTCTATTCTTCTGTTTCAAGCAACTGCTCTCTCTTGCCAGTCTTGTGAGATAAGTGTTAAGGTAACAGTATTTAAGAACATTCGAAGCGGCATTTTGCCTCTTCTCCACAAGCCAATTGCAGATGGCTTTTGATGTTTAGAGATGGAACATTCATTGCAACCTTCCTTACAATCAGTCTGTTCTGGTTCATGTGAAAATCAACATCCCTTTTTGTGTGGCTGCCTGACAGGATGCTACAATACTATTAGCATTTGCAAAGGGTTTGCTCCATCTAATAGCGCAACCCCAGATCACAGGCTGCTCAGTTTGTGATTCTCTATTATGTGAAAGACACAAAGAAGCTGAAGGCTGGTAAAGGCCTGTCAAATCTTGTAATGTAGCAAGCGACACCAGAGCTTCATTCTGCTTTATATCATCCCTTGTTCCCCATCCCACCCCTCTGCTTCAATGGGCTCTGAGGTAGGTAAATGAATTCAGGGTATGGTAGGCGGATGATTCCTTTCTGACCTCATTCCTGTACCATTTGTTTCAAGGCTTGTTGGATGGAAAGGGACATATCTAAACCTTTTGTTTCAAATAATTTTCTTGCAGGTTGGGGAGTTAATGCAGACTTTGTCTGAACTCACCCAAGCAGAAAGTATTCCCAGTACAAGTTGTGACATGCTTGCTCCTTCAGAATTGCTAGATTAAAGGAGAAAACAGTGAATTGGAATTCTTTCACATTGCTTAAACACCTGGACACATTTTTTTCTTTTTTTTTTCAGAGTGTGCATGTTTTTATATCCTCTCTCATGCCTTAAAACATCTGTATTTAGAGCAGAAAAGAAGCAAAGAATGACTTTTGAACAGCCCATTATTAGGTGTTTTAGTTGAGAAGAAGTTGAAGCAAAAGCAGAGTACAACATACACTAAGCAATAACCTTTCATGCCAAATTTGAAAATACTTTCGTGGAAGGATGGCTGTAGAAATATGGCCAGTAGCAAAATATGAGGTAGGAATACCAGTGTAGCCATTCTGCATAGCCAAAGTTTGCCCTCTGCACTGCTAATGCCATGGTATTTGGAGGACCATTCATACCTCTTGAGTTAATGGATCACTAAGGTATCAAACATAACACCAAAATATTACTCTCTCCAAGTCTTAATTGTACATAGCAGCATGTTTGCAGTGTTTGAAGTACAAGATTGTAAGTAAACGGTAAGAACATTATTTTCAGTAGCCATGAAGGAGTTTTCTTGAAGAGAAATGACATCTGGGAGGAAAATGAGAGAAGTTCAGTAATCTCTACCTACTTATCCTAGCAGAAATCAAGTGAGAAGCCAGTTAATTGTTTGGGCTTGTCATTTTGTGTTGCACAGATGCTTTACAGAAGGCCAAAGCAGACATTAGGACAAAACTGCAAGGATGTCTTGCCTCAGAGTTGATACTGAAGACATGTAGAGGCAAAAGGGAGTAAGAGAGAATGGTTATCCCTCAGGTATGTGTTGTCCCAAAAAAATGGAGATATATTAATGATTTTGTGTTGGTAGATTGTAGCTTGCATGAACAGACATAAGGAATATTATCATCTTATACAATGTCTATGGATGTTAATATTTTCCCCCTGTGCTTATTGAACTAACAATGGGGATATTATGAAGTAATATTAAGCTTGGAAAGCAAACTTTCAGATCCCGCTTGGGCAAACTGCTCATACTTCATGAGTTCATCTAACACTTGCAATCTCAAACCCTCCTAACTTAAACTACTTGCTTGTGCAAATTAATTTGTGGTTTAGGACTAATTATGGATTAAATATTTCATCCAAATAGAATGGCTTCCCTACTGCACACCTTATATTTGTCTGTCTTTCATGTGTCATCTCTGATCAATCTGATCTTTTTGCATTAAAGCTCTTTTTTTGAAGATATTAAATGTTTCATGGCGCTAGATTGGTTTCCACTGGTTACTATTGTCATAAGAAAGAAAACCTTGTTTAAGAAGGCGTTTTTCATCCCGTTAGTTCATGCACAGTCCATCTCTTCAGATGGAGGAGGCAACACTTGCCTTTTTGGTAAAAGAATATAATTTTCAATTGCCCAGTGTCTGAAAATTAGAATTTGACAAGGCTTATGGAAGTCCTGCTACCCCTGCAGGTTACCTCATCAAGATTTATCTTTGTATACTGCTTTGTTACATGTTTTTATGCAACTTGCTTGCTTTTCCTACCATCACACCCTTCTTCCCTGCTCTCCCCTACCCGGCTGGCATGTGAATTACACCCATACCAGGTGATAATCTCTGGCGAAGGTCAGGTTAGATGCTTACAATAGCGCCATCTGGCTTGAAAAGTATATTATACAATTCATACTACTGCTCATGTCCCTTTTCAATTTTGTTTCTGGTGTCTTGGTTTTAGCTACAAGTATGTAGCATGTTTTATAGGCATTCCAGCATCTCAACATATATACAATGCATGTAATGAAAAAAAAAAAAAGCAAATTCCCTCAGAAATCATGACTTTGACAACTGGTCTCTCCATAGCACAGAACAGAGGTTGTGTAAGTATCTAATCTAGTCTGAAAAACAAATGCTATTGGTGAGTAACAGAGAACAAATGTTGGAGAGCAAGAGGCTGTTTTCATGTGAAAACAAGAATATTATACCACTTGCTGAAGCTTAGAGCAACTCCCAGATCCTTGCTGAAATCAAGCTTTGTGATGAAAGGGCTTGTAGCTATTGGGCCAAGAGATGAGGATTATAAGAATATTCATGACTTCTGAGAATCAGCAGGTGAGACCTCATGCACACAGTTGCCCCTCACCCTTTTCCCCTGCTCTATCCTTTTGGTAAACAGTACATAAAGGCTGGGTTCCCAGAGTGACTGAACTCAGTTCCTAATCTTTTTTTTTTTTTTTCTCCATTCTTTGTAAGAAAGATTTCAGTGTTTTCACCACTTGTCCCAAGCAGAAGCACGAACTCTCCTTTTGATTTCTAAAGAGCAACTGTGTGGCCAAACCAGAAGTCTTGTGACATTACTTCAGAAAGGAGAATGGTATCTTAGCATCTGATGACTCTTTCAAAACATAAAGTAGAGCCTTTCTGAGAGGTTGGATAAGCTGGAGAGGAATCTCTGTGGCATATGTGCATTCTCTTAAGAAAATAGATTGAAGCCAACTAGTGGGCCTCTGCCTTAAATATACCAGATATCCACTATCTTTTAGTGTGCTTGCTAGTTAGTAAACACCCAGTACATGGAGTCCAAATAGTTAGAAACAATTACAGTATGTGATTTATGCAGGACACTGGTACAGGAGAGTGAGTGGCAAGGGATGCAAGATGAGGAAAAGCATTTTGCCAGCACAGAGTCTATAGTAGATTTCACTGATCCAACTTTTGCATAGTTGTCTTGCTTTCACTGCAGTGTAGGCAAAGAGGAATTTTCATGAATGTTGATCCTGTCCTGACAGGACCCTTACCTGCAGGCATGGATGTTCAGCATGATGGGGTAGGAATAATTCTCAGCTATATAGATGAAGCCTGACAGTTGTCAGCTGTTTGAGACCTGAAAAGTACTTGGTTTTCTGGCTTTAATTTACTGTTGCATACTTTTTCTCTGCAGAAATGCTAATGTCAGTACTGTTCACTCTGTCCCATGAACTAGCACAAGCCCATTCTACTGCCACTTGCATAGGACTGGATGCAACATGGATACTAATCCTCCCTATATCTGCCCTAGTGATGAAAGGGCTTGTAGCTATTGGGCCAAGAGATGAGGATTATAAGAATATTCATGACTTCTGAGAATCAGCAGGTGAGACCTCATGCATACAGTTGTCCCTCACCCTTTTCCCCATCTCTATCCTTATGGTGAGGACAGGTACTTTCCCAAGTCCACCAGCAAGGATAGCCAGCCAAAGCCTCTCTGGCTGCATTGAGGCACAAGTAACTGAACAAAAGCCTGGTTTGGTACAAACGCATCGCTACACAAATATCTGCTACAGCTGAAAGCTTTCAGAACACTCATCAGACAGCAGTCAGTCTGCATTAAGGTGAAAGTAACCTTGAAGGTTTTCAGTCTTTCCAGGAAGGATCTTCAGAGCATTTTGAATCATAGAATACTTTGGGTTGGAAGGGATCTTAAAGCTAATCTAGTTCAACCCCCCTGCCATAGTCAGGGACACCTCCCAGTAGATCAGGAAGCTTGTCCAGCCTGAACTTAAACACATCCAGAGAGGAGGCATCCACAAAGAGGGGCTTTGGGCAACCTGTTCTAATGTCTCACCACCCTCACCGTAAAGATTTTCGTTCTTACATCTAGCCTGAATCTCCCCACTTCCAATTTACATCCGTTATTCCTAGTCCTTCTGTCACATATCCTATTAAAAAGTCCTACCCATAATCACCTTTGGAATTTTGGTCTGCAAGAATTGTAGTGCCTGGCTCTGACACAACTATTTTTTACACTGGGTTTGGAAGTGCCTCAGCATAAAGACACTTGTTTGTTGTATCCTGGAGACAGCATCCAAACCATTAAACTGAATGTGACTATAGCACTTAATTCTGTGGCTGGAGTTTGGTCCCCAGCAATTGAAGCTGAACTGCTGTCTGCTCAATGTAGTTTTTCTAGTTACTGATACATCCAGGTCAACAAACTGACAGGCAGTGCTGATTTTACTGCTTGGCAAATATTGAACTAAAGCCTTCAGCACTGTAACACTGTTGACAATTGCAGGATAAAGACATTGTGCTCTTTTGTTACCCTGAAGTGCATCTTTGCGTCCAATTCTGGCATAACACACTCTGTAAACAGCAAGGGATGTTGTGATTTGGAGTCCCAAGTGTTTGCTCTGACAATATAAACTTACTGCCTGCTCTCTGAAACTAAACATCCTGTCTCTGCCATGGTTACTTTAAACTGATGTTGAAACAAGCCCCTCTCTTCCTGAAAACACTGGAGGGCAATGAATCGGCTGATGTTGAAGGAACCTTTTTCTCTTTTAGAAAGTTACCTGTACACCACTTTTTATACTGCAGGTCTATGTTGAGGAGTCCAGATTTGTGTTGAAAAGTCTGAAAGTAAAGAATAATACATGTCAGAAAAATGTTACTGTGATTGTGAACTAAGGCAGTTAGTCTGTTGTTGTCATGAGAAAGAAAGACCTGATCATGTTAGAAGAAACAAAATGGCTTTGAACCAGAACATGTGACAAAAAATTCTAGCATGTACATCCTGTTACCTGAGCAGAGCGCTGCTCGTTGCCTTTTCCTTGTCCTCTCCAAAATTAAACCTCCTTATGACTACTCTGATGCTCCAGGGTCCTTTGAGTCCCAGACACCATAGTTTTGATTCATAGTCCCTCTCGTTTCTCGATAGCATTTCTGTCTACTCCATTTGCTAATGTGAGTCATCAGGCTGGATCAGACTGGAATAATTAGACTGTGTGATTCAGTGGGGACATGCTCCGGAAGAACTCTGTCATTAACATAGATTTTTTTTTTTTCTCCATGCTACCTTTGTATTTGATCTCTACAGATTTGCTGTTGGTTTCATATTTAGGTCAAAGATGAAGATTAAAGCAGACCTTATTTTCCTTTACTTTACATCTGCACTTTTACGTAGAGTTTGTTTTGCACGTGGATGAAATGGAATCACTATTTAGCCTGGTTTTCAAGCTAAAATTATGAAGAGACTAAATCATAATGCATGTGTTTGTAGATTGGCTAGGTGCACATCCATGGTTATGGTACTACCTTTGAAACATTAACACAAATGCTGTTGTGAGGTGAATCTGTAAGAGAGCCTTTGCAGACAGTTGGACCTGGCTTCTCTAGTATGGTGCACATTAGCTAGTAGGATTGATCTCCTCTACAGATATATTAAAAAATCAGTCTGTGGGATTTTATGTCCTCAATGAACATACAAAAAATTATAGTGGATGCAGTTTATTCTCTTTTTAGTTGAATTGATGGTACTTCCTATCTCTTTGCATCCCAGAAAAAACATAACAGTTTTACCTTGGAGGTTAGTGCAGTTGTATGCTAAAAGGACTCTAAAGTCAAAGAAAAGGGAAGAAACCAGCATGGATTTCACCACTGGGTATAGAGATGGGATGAGTTCCATGATTTACTGTTCACATTTTGCTATGTTGTAGTCTTGGGTAAGTCAGAGCTGAAGGGAGAGGGAGATGACATCATAATTGTCTTCCTGACAAAAAGGGAGAGGCAGAACTCCACACTTCGGGGAAAATACCACCGTATTTCTGCCTATATTCATTCAGAAGGGCTGAATCATGAGGGTGGAAGCTTTTGTGGCTGATGTCAAGTGACTGCTTTTAGAGATGATTCGCCTATTGTCTGTAAGGTTCCTTTTACCAAAAAGCAGCTGGTGAAGCCTCTATTTCTCCTAAACAAAACTTTCTTTTCCTTCACAGCAATAACAAGGCATTCACTGTGCAGGCCTTGACTGAGATCCTGTCCAGAAGGGAGCAGTCAGACCTGTTTCTTGCTTTTGAAAATGCAGCCTTTTTTTTTTTTTTTCCTTCACAGCAATAGCAGTGAAATGGACAAAGAAATTCAGCAGCCATCAACCCTATAAGAGAAAAGAGCCATCCTGTAAAGCCGCAATATTTTTGTGTCCTCCTGTTGTGCTGCCTGAGCCAGACAAAACTGTGTACAGCAGAGGTTGACTTTCAAGCCTCTGCCCAGTTCATTTGCCTGTTTTTTCACATATTCAAAGCTGAAACTATCCCTTCTCATACAGTAAGCTCAGTTCATGTGATGTTTACTTTTAAATTGCATACATCCCTATGCTCTCTGTGCCAGGAATGAGGCTTGTGAGTAACTTTGGAAGGAAGCAGTTCCCAGAAAGGCTCAGCCAGAGCTTGCAGAGAGTTCTGGGAAAGGAAGCAGCTGGAGAAAGGGCAGCCCAGTGCTTCAGGAGAAGACAGCAGGGAATTTCTGGGATGAGGGAATGGCACTCTTGTAATGAACAAGTTGGACTTCGTGTGAGGCACTATCTTGCCACTTCCCTACCAACAGGAGTTGCTTAGGCCAAGCGTGGCTGTCTGCGCTCCTTATTGACATGCTGAGACCTTGGAGTAGGAATGTTTTGCCTGGTAACAAACTATTCTTCCTGTGTAAATGGACAGTTGGGTGCTGTTATGCTACACAGCTGAGAATACTTTATATTGCCATTTCAAGCACTCATCTATTTATTTTAAATGTTTAGGATGTGTTCTTTAAAATAATCCTAAGCTGTATTTGAACCCTGAAAAGTTCTTTTTCTTGTTAAAGAAAACTAGACTTTTTTCCTAATAAATCTGCAGTCCAGTTCTTAAGTAAAGGAGCTCTAGAGATTCTCTGTATTTTCACTCTGCATTCAACTTTAATAATTATCTGGCATTAGCCAACTAGCCTAAGTTTTATTGTTAATGTGAAGGTGAAAATTTGTGATGAGCTGTATCCAAAGTAAGCATTCAGCTTAGAAATATTGGCTGCATTGGTTATTACTTGCACAGCTGATTTCATGATGAGAAATAGTTAAATATCCCTAAATAAGACCTTTTCTTCATGAGAAATGTTCATTCATAGATGTCCAAAATGCATGGCAGGAGGGTTTTACTAGAATTTGTCAGGTCCCTTGAGCCTGATAATTTTACAATAAATACAAATATGAAAATTGCTTTTTCCTTTAAGGAAATATGCCCTGAACAAGGCTTCAGTGTGATCTGAACTAAGTATTTCTTGGAGTTTACCAAGAAATCCAAGATCCTAGATGTTATGACAAATCCTGCTCAAGGGCTGCAAAGTGAAACAACTCCTTCCCAGCAACCAGGGAGAAACAGGTTTGCCTGGAGCAGAGGAGCTGCCCTGTGCAGACAGACTTGAGAGAGCAGAGAATAGGCATGGTATGCCACACTGCACACTCACATAGGGCCATTCTGGACCTCAACAAT
The DNA here is from genome assembly GCA_013400935.1 of Turnix velox. Classification (NCBI taxonomy): domain Eukaryota; kingdom Metazoa; phylum Chordata; class Aves; order Charadriiformes; family Turnicidae; genus Turnix; species Turnix velox. The sequence continues at coordinate 21,696 of VZTY01033217.1, forward strand.
GCCCTGGAAGAAACCACTGTGTTTTAATTGTACAAACCCACGTGGCTGATGAGAAAGACAAGAGTGGCTTTTCTGCTTATTAGAATTCTAAAACCAGTGCTTTTATATGACCCTTTTCTCTGGAAATGCCTCACTGTTGAAGTATGCTGTGTCTGAAATCCCCTTTCAGTCCTTCTGGAAATAGCTTTCCTGTGCATAGGGGTTAGTTGAGAATGAAGAGACAAAAGGATCCCCTTGAAATCACATCATATTAGATGATGGAGGTCCAAGGGTGTGTGTCACTTCTCAGTCAAAAAACTTTTGGGAGGACTATGGCATTTCACACATGTTTGTGGAATTCCTCTTCTTTTCAGTAAGTTTGCCAGTATGGAAGCTTTCAGGTCTCCTAGAGTGTCATTCCTGTTAGTTAAGTTTTGTTCCATCACTCTGATCATCACTGTGATTCCACAGTTCTGTGAAGTTTGTTTGCAAATACTCTAATGAACAGGGCAGAATTAACACAGAAAAGATTGTCCCAGTCAAACTCCCACATGTAAAACTGAGGGATTTAGATTATAATAAAGAGAGAAATTGCCAGCTAAGTGTGTAACTTTTTAAGCAAATACTTTCAAGATAATATATGTTAGTTTATAATAATAAGCCAGTCCCAGTTTTTGTTCTTTTCCTTGGTTGATTGGTTTTACAAGAAGATTTTTCTGTACAAGGAAGATGCTTCATAAAGAAAAGTATTTTTACATCTTAGTTTTCTTATATTCTTGTACCAGATTGTCTCGGACAATTTAGAGACATCAGGGAACAAATAAAAACCTAATAGCTACTTGAAAGCAGTTTGTTACAAATGTTTCAGTTCTTTCTGCTTGACATTTCTAGGTAGTAAGATAAGAACGGGTCACCGTGATCAACTGCACCAAACTTCAAACTTCTGACTGGGCTGAAAAATGCCTGCAATAAAGAAACATTGAGGGCTGATTTAAGAGCTTTCTGTGATTAATCTTGACACCAGCCAAGCTTGCTAAGTTTATTACAGTCATTGATAAACACTACCATTCTGCTTTGACCGCTGCTATCTGCTGAATTAGGAGCTGTCTTGAATTGGACCTGTTCCCCCCAACTGTTAATTATACTGAACACTAAACTTAGAGGTTAGTTATTCTGTTCCCTCCTTGTATGAACAGAAGATTCTAAGCAGAGCCTCTCCACTTCAGCCAGAATATTTTGTGCTATTCTTCTCCATGATCTGTCTTTTGTGCCTGTGGAGACGCTACCCTGCTTTGCTGGTGGAAAGAGAGTTGCTGAATAAGCCAAAAATACAAATCCATCTCAGTAGTCCTGGCTGCTGCCCCTGCTACTGACCTCAGGTCTAAGATCTTGGTCTGCAACTGGATCCTGATTTTACATCCCTTGTGGCCTTCCAGTTGCCATCCCTTCTGGGACAGACCTTGCTGTGGGCCCTCCCAAAGGCTGGTGAGATGTTTTGTTGCAGTCAAAAAATCCTGCTAAGAGCTAATGATTCTGCAGTGTCAGACCTCTGTCATCTAAGGATGACTGGCAGGTGCACCCCTTTCATCTTTGACTTTTTCAACTCAGTTTGCTGGATCTGGCAGGTCTTTGCTTCATTTCTCACTTGTCATTAGTGCACTTGAAGTAAGAAAGTTTATACCTGGAAATGGTTGAGGTGTGAAAGTTGAAAATATTAAATCCAGGCATGGCAAGCTTTTAAAAGAGCAGGAATTTCATGGAAATAAAAACAGTCTAGTCCATTAAGTTCTTCTCATGGACTTTTATGAGGACAATTATTAATACTGTTGAAAATTATACATGTGAAATGTGTTAATGGGAGCTGTACTGGCTGCCGCCAGAAAAGCTCCAGCCTTTACAGCTCATTTGGAGACAGAAATATTTGACAAAGTAGCTTACAGGGTGCAAAGGTTTGCATGGTGCAGGCTTAGACTAACTTAACATATGCCCTCTGTAGCCCTAGTATTGTCCAAAACCTAATGCCCATAATAAAAGAGAGAAAAATTGGAACCCCAAGTGGCAAGAATTGTAAGCCTTTGGAATTCTCCTAATCAGAGATATTCAGCTATTTTTAGTTTATAATGTTTAGTCAAATAGCAACAATGATTTTTCTTCTTTTTTCCAACTCAGCTGCACGGTATGTTGGAGGGGGTCTTGATGGCCTGTGACCTTGCCTTTATCTGTCGGTCTGTCACCAGTGGTCTTCAAAGTGCAGCTTAAAGGATCTGAGGCTTCTGTGTGGCCTTGATGTGAGCTGCTTTCCTGGTAAAGTTTTTCATTAACGGCTGCTTTTTTTAAGCTGGTTGGAGCTAGCTTTGCTTGCTCTGTGGGATGCTGCTGGCTCTGGGGCTCTCCTCATCCCCACAACCAGTTTAATAATCCTGTATGGCCAGCATTTGCAAGCTTCATATGCATGCTGGACATTGCTTCTGCATGGTGGATGCTGATTCCTGACCCATTGGATAGGCTTTTTCTTTTCTCCTCCTGCTCCAGAATCCCCATTAAAGCCTCCTAAATATAGAAAGATATATGTTTTTTTTAATACAGGAGTTTAGATAGAGTGACAGAGCAGAAAGCCCATCCACCTGCACAGGGCTTTCCTGCTTGCTAAAGGTACTGCCTTTCCCTCCAGCCTGGGATCCTATCGCTGCTGTATCAGCCATGTATCTTCGTTGCTCTGGATCTTGAGAAAGAATATACCTAACAAAAAAGCAGTACTGCTGCATCAGACCACTGGTTTGGGTAGCCCAGTATCCACTCTCCACCATTTGCCAACAGCACATGCCTAGGGCAGAGTGAAAACGGGACAAGTATGCTTGATGCTGTGGTGTGGTGTGCCATGCCAGCAACTCATGGTTCAGGAGGTTTTTGAACCAGTTCTTTTCTCCGTGTATTCAGTGTAACTTGAAGGAGTATTCTTCTATGTCCAGAGGCCTTTTTTCAAGCAGAATTTTAACCTCTTTCCTGTCCTGTGAATTTAACAAGGGATGAAAATCTTTTCTGGCAATATGCAGATCGCTTATAAGATCCCTGCATTTGAGTGGTTCTTTTGTGGACACCTGGAAGCAACTGTTGGTAAGGCTAAAAGACCTGCCTTGATCAACAAGTCAGGTCTTCTTGTTTATACATCCAAGCCTAGGGCAAAGGAGTTTGGTTCCCTGTGCAAAGTGTCTGCAAAATGAGTATGAAAAATACTTTCTTGGCTGTGGCTGAGTTTAGGAGACTGTCCTTTTACTGGCAGATGGAACTGGATTACCACACTGTTTCTACAGTTTTTTCTTGCAGAGAGTTTCTCACTCGGATTTTATTGCAGCGCAAAGACAGCCAGTTCTGAGTATTTTGTCTATCAACAACTGTGGGGGACAGCAAGGATTGTTCACCGGTGTCCCTGCTCAGCAGGTTCCCCAGGAAACAGGTTTCATCTCCTTTGCTTAGGCTGCACTTGGTCTCAGCCACTTGTTGGGGATCCTGTGGAGCACTTTTGGAGAAGTCCAAACAAGTTTACTGTGCATTGGTGTGGGGAGATGCAGTTGCTACCGCTGAATGAGTATGCTAGGGTCCTCTGCATGTCCCCCAATTCCAGCAGAACTGTGACAAACATTGACTGTAAATCAAAAGTATGGGAAGGAGGACACCTCCAAAATGTTTGGTTTGCTCTAGTGCAGTTTGTGTAAGGGGCAGGCGAAGCAATTACCAGCATGCAACAAGATGCCTGCTACGTTCATTGGAGTGTGTTTCTTTACTACGTGTCAATACAAACCTGCAGCCATTTTTCAGAGCTTGCCAATGGCTGTAATTGAAAAGCACGAATTGCCCTCAAGAGATTCCCCACTGCTCTGCATTATTATCTGCTGGATGGCAGCTCTATAGGCCATGTATCATTTTTTTCAAATAACCAGTTAATTACTAAATAAAACAACCAGGCTTTCAAGCTGATTAGCCTAGATTAATGACCAGCAGCATGTTTCACTCTCCTCAACAATTTATCATGGAAAAGAACTATGTCTTTAATGATTTAGGTACCTGGTCTATTGAGGCTTGCTCCAATCTGTACAGCCTCCAATTTGATTTAATTGCTCTTCTTAGTTTGTGACCTGGAAAAAACCAAGTGACAGCTCCCATTAGTGAGGCCCAGCTTGCAACTCGCTTGCAGTGTTACAAAAGCTCACTGGGTGTCTTTCTCTGCTGACTTCATTAAGAAGATATATAGAGGTCAAGTGTCACTTTGGCACAGAACAAGTACCATGCCGTTTATCAGCTGAAACAGGTTGAATCAACCTGTGTGGTTTTTTTAGGTTCGTATCCATTCTTCTTTCCTCTTACAGTTTTTAAAAAATGTTTTTAGAAGCTCCTTGTTTTGTTTAAACTAGGATTGAATTTGCAGATTGGTCTTAAAGGCATTAATTGCAGTTCGTTTATTGTTACTTTGGTATGAAAACTTCAGCATTGCACTCCTCTACAGTTGTTCAATAAAAGATCTTTTGTTATAAGGGCCTATTCAGAGCCCTTGAGTTTGCTTCCTAATTAATATTAGACTTCCTGGAGCACAAACGCTCACTTCCCAAGGATGTTGCTCCAAAGGCACATTGAATGTTTCTTTAAGTGCATCCTGAATTACTGACTTATTATTGAGCAAATCCCTGAAGTCTTTTGCTTAGCCAAAACTCCCACTTAAGACAATGGGCCTATGGGAGTTGTCTCATCATTAGCCAAGCTCCAGCAGTTGCCTGGCACTCTGTGAACTAAGTCATGGTCACTGCCCTTGAGAGCTTACCCTTACATTAGAGACAAAGACTAAATAAGGTGGAGAAGATAATGCGGCAGCATGAGCTGGCACTGGTCTCCTGGGGACTTTGTTCTCAAGGTGTTTATGAAGGGGCAGGGGGATGTTCCTAACTGTAACTGCGTTGGTCACTAATGGTATAAAGGCAAATTTTGGTGTAAGTGGTTTCTAGAAGGCTCTTACGCTGTATTTTTCATATTCATCCCTGCTCTGTCCTTTCCTTCTAGGGCCATTTGTGGCTCTCCTAGACTGGGAGCTGCAGGCTGCTGAAGAGTTTGCTTTGTGCTGTTCTGGTATTTTCCATCTGAGGGGAAAGCCCTGTCAGGTCGATGCTCACTATGGCTTTAATTTCTGAGGTTAATTTGCCTGTTGGGAAGGCCAGAACAAGCCCATCCCAGACATTTGGATAGATGTTTGTGTGGTACTAGACAGTCCCCAGCTGCAGCTCCCACATACTGGCTTTGCAAGTCACCAGACAGGTGAAAGCTCTCTTGTAAGGACAAACATGGCCACCATGTAAGTAACACTGGGTCAAGCAGCAGGGAGCAGATCCTGCCTGTAACAAGGCCAATCCCTATCTCTGGGGAAAAAAAAAAAAAAGAAAAAGAAAAATCCCTTGCAAAGAAATACATTTAGATTTAGACTTGACATAAGAAAGAAATTCTTTACAGTGGGGGTGTTGAAGCACTGGAACAGGTTGCCCAGAGAGGTTGTGGATGCCCCCTCTCTGGAGGTGTTCAAGACCAGGCTGGACAAGACACTGAGCAGCTTGATCTAGTGGGAGGTGTCCCTGCCTATGGCAGGGGGGTTGGAACTTGATGAGCTTTATGGTCCCTTCCAACCCAAACTATTCTATGATTCTATGATATAGTTCATCTGTCTACTCTTGTACGGAAAAGTACTGCTAGGTACTAAGAGAACAAGGGAAAACCAGGGGCTGTGTTGCAGAATAATTCTATGGAGACAATAATTCTATGGAGACAATAATTGCTAATAAATTAGTAAATGAGTATTGCTGGTTTATTTTGCCAAGCATATATGTGAATTATGGACTAGGTGTGATCAAGTTTCCATGATTTTCACCAATCTTTATTGCTGCAGATAGAAACACGTATGTCCCTATGGCACCACCCAGTGCAGAAAAGTGTAGGTCTGCTCCTGCAGACAGTCTTTGCCCTCGGAGTAGTGGTGTAGGAACATCTCAAGAAGTTCTCATTCCCCACAGCTGTGCAACAGGACATGGGCCCTGGATGAGAGATGCTGGTGCCAGTCGCAGAGCGAAACTACTCATGGCTGTTTCTGCATCTGTCTTAATTGCCTTGCAATGGTCATGAAGCTTCATTCCCCTGATCCCTTCCCTCACCCAATTCCTCCTGCTGCTATGAGCTGTTTTAAGGATGTATGAACCCAGCTGTGAGTGAATGTGGGGCAGGTGGAAAGTCCTTTCCTAATCTCCTGCCATGCACATGGGTTCCTATAGTAGTCTTTGAACATGTGCCTCAAATCTTAATTTTGGGGGGTAAGAGCTGCTTCACATCTGTGTAAATCAATGCCTTATGCATGATTTTTGTGTTTCCCTAGAGCAGCTTAAAATCTCCTAATCCTCCCTTTCTGCCTCCTATTTCCTGCAAGTTGCAATCCTGAGCCCTGGTGCCAAGTGATGGCTCACTTTTTGTCACAACAGAAAGTGAGTGTTTACTTTTGTAGTGAACATAGCTGCTACCAGCTGACAGAATTGTGACAGAGCCAGAGTTGGTCCCAGCTGCTGGTGTCTGTACCATTTGGATGGGGACTGACACAAGGGATGCATGAGGGCAACAAGCCAGCCAGAGTCATCTTTGTTGCCTGCAAGCAGTTTTTGGTGCTGAGCAGTACAGTCCTCTCAAGGGAGAAAGAGGAGAAGGAGAGATATCTCCCATTTCAGACTCCCATTACTAATGGGGACAAGTCACAGCCATGGGAATAAGGCATAGAACATCAATTCATTGAGCTTTTTCTTGTAATTCTGTAGCTCTTCATTAGTGTTCCCAGTTGTGCTTTCTGCTGTTCCCAGTGGGGTGACTTAATGACATAAAGAGCCTAATAAGAAGTTGTGGTCACAGCTGAGGGAAAGGGATCTGGCCTATTGCCATCAAGGGTTGTGCTGTTTATCATATGCAGCATCAGCCTCTAAATATTTCTTACCATTGGAACTGAGCAAATCACTTTTCAGAGAAGACCATCCTATAAATCTGAAGGGGCAACATCACAGACTGTAAGGGCACGTATCTTTGACCATAGTGATCTCTAGAAGCATTTGGCAGGTGGAGGGAGCTGTTTGCTGCTATGAGCTGTATTTTCTGTATTTCTTCATTGGCCATGGATGTGAGATCTTATAAGCCTTCCGGGGGCTTGTATGAGATCTTATGAGCCATGCAAGGAGCTTGGCCCAGTGCTATGATGCAGGGAGAGCCCAGAGCCCTGGGAAGGGTGGAGGAGGAAGCAGAGGGAGGTATCTGGTTTATCAGTTAAAGAGACACAGAGAAGAGAAGGTATGTCTGCATGCTTCCCTAGTGAAACCATCAGGTGCAAACGCATTAATAATTTATCTTTCTAGTTGTTGAAGTCATCCCACAAGCATACTTGAAATGTAATATACAAATATATCTTAGAAGTAGATTTTCCCTTACTTTTCAGAACCACATTAGATCCTGTCTTCAATATATTTGCTAAACATCAATCTTTCCAGCAATATTTCAGCTAAAGTTAGCTTTCCATCTGAAGCTTGGACAGGCAGATTAGTCCCAAGTATGACAGTTACAGATTTGGATATCTTTATTTCACTGGGGAAAAGCCACTGTGTGAAGCCACAATGCCCGCTTCAGGGTCTTTCCTGCAGATGTTCTCACTGACACTCCTCTAGCAGAGCTTTTTGTTCTTTTCTCATCATCCAGGGTACCTTCACTAGGATACTTCACTGGTGTACCTGTGGACAAATCTTCAGCCATGGAAGCAGTGGGATGCGCATTAAACATAGCCATGTGCCAGGCTTCATCTTAGTGTAAATTAATGCTCAGCATTTAGTGCAGAGCAGGTGCTAATGGAAGGTCATATAAGGCTTCTTTGCAGGATGATTATGGAGCTATTTCAAGCTTTCTTCTCAGGTTTTAATGCAGATCAATGTCATAAATTGTCAAGAATCATGAAGTTAAAGTGTCTGAGAGGCTGTGAGACCCACCTCCCTTCCAGAACTACTTCTTGCATGCTAAATTTAGAAATTCATCACCTGAAACCCAAACTTCCAAGTGCTGGGAATGCTTTCCAACACTGAAAGCATTGCCAGAGGCTAAAGGTTGGATAATGCCACTAGGATGAAAAGCATGCACATGGAATTGCTGCTAGCTCTGCAGTGGATAAACCCGGTGTGGAGGCTGATTTCTCCAAATAACACTTACTCGTGCTTGTTACTATTAGTCACCCAGTCACTGCTTGAACTCTCAAACAGCAGTATTAGACTCATCTAGTTTTGAGGCATGCTTAAATTCTTATTCATTTCTACTCCACGTATAGCAGATCTGCTCCCTTATAAAAAGTTAAAGGATTTTTGGCTAGTTTGGTTTTAATACCCTCTGCAGTATCAAGCTCTCATTTCAACGAGTCCCACTTTGCTACTCCAGTAGTTCATGCACTCTAACAGTTTTCTTTGCTCTTCTCGCCCTTTTTACCCCACACTTTAAAAACAGTTTCTTTAATTTCAAGAACTTTTTTGGAGGAGACAGAGGGGATTGCTGATTCAGTGAAAACTGGAACTATTATTTATGCTTTTCATCCCAGTTTTCAGATGCGGCACCCAGGTATGTTTTGTACCCTGAGATTTGCTGCAAGTCTAATAGCACTGCAGAAGCTGTCCCTGTTTGCAGAGTCCCCACAGCAGCATGCTGATGATTTGCTTTGTCAACAGATGTGTGTCTTGCAGCACTGTGCGCCACAGCTCTGCTACATCGTTTCTGTGCCAAGCATCCTCCCATCATCCTCTTCCTTCCACTCAGGTTGCCACTCTCTTGCTGCTTAAACGTTTTCATAGCACAAGGAACAAAAGTTAGTTGAAGGGGGATTGGTTTCAAAATCAGGACTTGGGGCTCCTGAAACAGGGATTCCCTTTGCTGGGGCAACCATAATTTTTCCGGGATGGTGTTGCTATAGAGATAGTGTCCAATCTCTCTCTGTTAATATGGCCCTTTTGGAAGGGCCCTGAATAGGCGCTGAGGTAGGTAAATGTATGCGGTGACACCGAGCGGGTGATTTTATTCTGACAAATTCCTGCAACGTTTGTTTCCAGGCTTGTCTGAGGGCTGGGACGCAGTGTTGGGCTTTTTGTCCCACGTGCTGCCCTCGCGGGGACAGAGTTAATGGATGCCTTGTTCAGAGCCGCTGGGGCAGAAATTTTTTTACTGAGGGAGACAAAAGCTCAACAGGCCACCTCAGAGGTTGCTTTGGGAATGCTGTTTCTTGTGGGCTCTCAAAGAAACAGGAGATAACGCTCATCCCAGGAGACCCATTGAGCATTTTCCCGAACTCCCCTCTCTGCCCTGCTACCTTGGGCTTGCACATCTGCCTTCTGCAGCATATTTTCTGGGGTGACAGGGAGGAGTTTTCTCCAGGAGGCATTAATTAGAGTGGTTTTTTTGCCACCTGGCAAGAGATAGCATTATGAGACACAAACTGGAGATGCTGCTGGAGTGGGATGGGGCTGGTGGCACAAAGGAGCAACAGGACCATACCTGATCATGGGGCTGTGCAGGCTGTTCCCAGCACAGCAGTGCTGTCCGGGTCCCCATCTCTGCTCCACTATGACTGTACTAGGAAGAACAGCTGATAGTTGAACAGGGCTGAAAAAGCAGCATCTAGGCTGCCAGCACCAAAGCTGTGTGTCAGCAGCTTTCTGTAGTTTTGTTTGAGGAGTATTTGAGTGGTTTCTGGGTACTTGTGTGCTCTCAGAAGGGCTGCAGCTCCAGGAGTCACTCTACTGTAACAAGCCATTATCTGCATTTTATGGAAATGCATTTCCTAGGTCTAAAAAACATTGCACACCAAAGACTCTGAGGTGCCCACTGTGATCACAGCAGTCAGAGGCAGGATCCTCACTGAGCTTCTTCAGACCAGGCCATGCTCTAGGTCCATCTTCTGCTTCTTGTCACCCTTGTGTCTGGGAGCACAGTAACAGCACCTGAGAGCACCTGAGTAATCCTCAGAGAGTAGAGTCAGGTTGTTTTGGTGCAGATTCCCAGGACAGGACTAGGTAGAACTCTTAAACCCTAAGTCAAACTGGTAATGCTCCACATCTGCTGCTCTGCTTTCTAGGGACAGAAGCATTTCAGCAAACGGGGAACTGTTTCAGCATAAATTTAATGAAGAGCACAGAATCCTTAGAACTGAGCAATACTTTATCACTGTAAAATACGGCCTTTCGATTCTTGAAATTTATAAGAGGGAAATAATTTATAATGCATAAATTATTTGGTGTAGTCTGCTTCTGCTCTGTAAGTGCTCTGTTTTTCTCCAACATACTTTATAACTCTGGGGCAAATAACCTGTGTTTTGAGGTGAAATAACTTTTTTCTAAGTTTTCCTATTTAGCAACACAGTCAGTCATATTACTGTTCTTCTGCCTGGGACTGAATGGCTCTTGTAGTACAAACAACCAGATCAATCCAACTTGATGTTGGCATTTTTAATGTAACATATTTGGGTCGTATATCAGTTGTGGTACTGATGCAGAGATTATTAATCAAAGGTAGCCCCTGAGCTCTAATCAATAGAAGGCTCCAGGGTGCTGGATTTTCTCTTGTCTTCTTTTTTATTTTAACTCTCCTGCCTTAAGCTTTTTTCTCATACAAAGCTGCCATTTTGGTGCTACTTCTTCCACAAAAAGAGAGAGATACCTGTTCTTCACAGAGATCAGCACATAATTAGTTGTACTCAAGCAGGAAATCTGGGTTAGCTCCACAGGACAGTCAGGGTGCTCAAATCTTGGCTCTAGTGCAGGAAATGCTTTGAGGCACATAAGGAAGAAGGATGCAAAGAAAGTGTATAACACAGCTTTCATTACGATGGCTGTTGTGTGGGACAAGCGAGACCCTACTGCTGATATGAATTTAGTAGAAGCAAACTGGAATATCTCTGCTTATATATTTGCAGTGGCTGCTGACAAAGAACGGAGCACAAAGACATCTCAAGTGCTAGCTAATCTCTCCCTTGAACTATATGTTTTGTCTTTAATGTGGCGTATATTCACATGAGTTGTACCATTGCACTTAGAGAGGCTTCTCACATGCAGAGGTTTTTGCAGAATGGAAACCCAGTTTCAAGGAGTTTTGGGGGTGAGAGGGGTTTACTGAAGATTTTCTCTGAGCTCCATTCTATATGCCTACCTTAGAGAGCAAGCTGGGTTTTCCTACCTTGAGCCCTGCTGAGAGTTGACAGGACTGTTGGTTTACTTGCTCCTTTTGTTTTAATTTAAATGGTTTATTCTCTGTAAATACACATGCATGACACCCATTTGCTCTCTTGGGGCTGGTGACCCACAGAGACCACAGGACTTTGTTTCTGCTTGCACAAACTAGTAATGCAAACGTAGCAGAAGTGGAGTTACAACTCCAAACCTGCTTATATGACCATATAGGTAAGCAAGAAACCACTCTCAGTAGCTTACAGCAGCATCTTCAGCACCTGTAAATAATCCCCAAACCCACACAAAACTCTTTTGCAGTAAGTCTGGCCAAAGAACTTGGGAATACTGTCCTTTAAGGATGTCACATTGTACAGCATGGAACAAAAAAGAACCCCTTCTAATATAATACTACCATTTAAGAGAAATCAGAACTGAAAAGCAGCTGTCAAACTTTAATTTCCTGGCTAATGAATGACCATGAATCCATTCTTTAATGATTCTTGACCCTAGAAACAAAATGCATTAGCACTCTCAGATTTTGCACAGTAGTGCTAAATGGGGCATGTAATGTACTAATTTAGTGCCTCTTTAGCATAATCACAGCCTACACACAGAGTTATATTTCCTTGGAAGGCAGCTTTCATGAGACCTGCAAAGAACATACATAAGACAGTTCACCCTATTATTCATTTCTCTCATGCCTGGGAATCAATATATGTGATTTTTATTTTTTTTCCTCATTCTGTCTTCCTCCATAAAAAAGCATAAAATCATCCATTGATCTTCATGGGGTAATTAAAATGCCAAGAATCCTGTGTTTTTTCTGTCTGTGAAGGGGAGATATCTGGTTTTTAGTGTATGTTTAACTCAAGAAGCTCACAAAAATGTTTAAATTTGGGTGTAAATCCTAATTTCTGGAGAAATACAGGTTCAAACAGAACAAAATGCACTAGCCAAAGGCTGAATTTAGCTTATTTCTTTGAGAGAAGCAAATGATAAATATTCCTGGTGAAGTTAATCTTTGTTTTGAAAAATTTTCAAAATATGCATTTTCTTATGTTTAAGAGTAACCTTTATTTCAATTATACTTTCACTGTGCATCACTGAGAAGAGCCTGGCTTCATCTTCTTTTGTACTCTTGCCACAGATATTTATACATATTGATAAGATTCCCCTGATAGTTATTTTATCCAGGCTGAACAATTCCATCTCCCTCAGATTCTGGAAGTTCTGAAGAATCACAGAGAGCAAGCCTGACTATGAAAGAGCAACTCTAGGTCATCCTTCAGACTGATCTAGCCAGGGTTTTGCTCTACTCTGTCATCTCCCTTCTGTAGTTATTGCAATGGATGAGGGGACACTTCCAATGTAATTTTTGGGGCATGCAGATCCAGATCAAACCATAAACATCCTGAAGATGCTACATTAACACAACAACAGGATCCTTGCAGCAGTCTGTCTGGTTATACCTGGTTTACACAAGGATGTTCACATCCTTGTTACAAGATCAGACCCCCCCCAGTTAAGTTCTTTCTTTATTTAATTCATTAGCATTTACTTGGTCTAAATTATTTTAGGACACTGCAAGAAGTTCTGCATATCTCTGTGGTATATAGCAGAGCGCTGTGCATGCTGAGCTCCTAAAGGAAGTCTGTCATGAAATCAGTGGTTCTTAAAGCTCATTATCCCTCTGTGTGTGTGCAGCTCTGTCTGGCCCTGGAGCTGAGGTAAGTGGTACAGAGTGATCTGGGGGAGACAACACACAAGCAAACACAACCTCACACTGGAAACAGACTGTTCTTGTGATTACAAGAGAAGCTGGGGAGCTCTGCACCTCTTTCCACTCCTTCAACATCTCAGCTCTACTAGAGATGTTCAGCCAATTGGCCTGGCCAATCACTTTCTATATGTTTTCATTTCCATGCTTAGGCTGTGCCTGGAGAGAAAAACCTGGAGCCATGCCAGGTTCTTTCCAGAAATTCTGAAAAAGGAAATGGGCTTGTTAAATAAAATAGGCTAGTGCTGATCTAGGAGTCCCTGAGGGAAGCTGCAAAGGTTGGCATCACTCACCTCTGTTGAGAGAGACGCCTGCCCATATCTGCAGGGAGCATCTTGCAGGGCTGGGGTCCAGTCCAGCAGCTGGCATGGCAAGAGTAAGATCTGCTCTCCATTCTTCCAGTGATACCTAGATTGCTGAACTACCCCACATTTCTGCTGTGTGACTGAACACTCAAGAAATGGTGCAGTCTTTGCTGTCTGAAATTTAGTTTTAGTGGAAAACTAAGTCCTGTTGCCCGCTCAGATAAGACTCTGACTTCTCTGGAGAGTCACCTGTGCTTGAGGCACAGCACTATGCAGGTGGTTTGGCTTGCAGGATAGTAGATGGGAGCGGACAGAGCTGCACTAGGACTGAGGGAAATGCTCAGTGCATTTGTTGCTGGAACATGCTAGTATTTTGCTCTGTAAAAAGTAATGTGTGAACAGGCTGAGTGGGAGTAGTGGCCGAACCCTCTTCTCAGCAGAGATTCCTCAGTGCCACTGCATGAATTGAGGTATCAGCCCTCACCCACCGCAATGCTGTGCTTCTTTTTTTTTAAAGAAAATGTTAATTTCCACATGCCGTTTCAGGTGCATCCCTGTAACTGTTTAGGAAGGCAAAAATAATATTCTGGAATGCTCTGAGTTCCTCTGGCTGATGCAGCAGATCCCTTAGGAGATGATGGAGGAGCAGCTGCTCCTGTCCTCTGTGAGTGAGTGCATCAGGACACATTCTCAAAGTTAAACCAGCTGAGCTCTAGTTGCAGTCAGCCCAGACTGTTCCCTGGGAGCTGCCAGGCTCAGCCCTGTCCCAACACCTGCAGCCCAAAGAGGTGGGTATCCTGCTTCCTGTCTCGGGTGGCAGTTGCCACTCGTGTTCTCAGCAGCTTCTGTATTTTTTTGTGACAACAGAGGGCACCAGAGGCCCTTGTTAATGTTGGGCTCTGCCCCGCCTGGCTCCCCGGGGCATGCAGGGCTTCTCAGGGCACTTTCAGGCCTGTGGGAGGAAACAGCCTGCAAACAAAATCCATCCTGCTTCTCAGGTTTCAGGACATAAATGCAGCAGGGCTCCCGGCTTGCTCCCGCTGGGCCTCCGTGGGTGTTAGTGATAATGTGCAAGTATGTGCTAAGAGCGATGGTTTGGATGCAGGTGGAGAAGGCGTGTGTCAGTGCAGTGCACTAGCATGGCTGAGAGGAGAGAGATTTTGCACCCAGGAGAGTGCTTGTGAGGCTTTTTCGATCCTCAAGGGGTCATTCTGCACCTCCAGCCCAGTGAGGTCCAATCCTGCCATCTCCACCCAAGCTGAAGCCACTAAAACATGGGAAATTGAGGTTAATCATAGAATCATAGAATAGTTTGGGTTGGAAGGGACCTTAAAGATCATCGAGTTCCAACCCCCCTGCCATAGGCAGGGACACCTCCCACTAGACCAGGCTGCCCAGTGCCTTGTCCAGCCTAGTCTTGAACACCTCCAGAGAGGGGGCATCCAC
>VZTY01033217.1:37043-88541 GCA_013400935.1 Turnix velox
ACCTCTCAAGCCTGTCAAGGTCCCTCTGGATGGCATTCCTTCCTTCAGGTGTATCAACTGCACCACACAGCTTGGTGTCATCTGCAAATTTGCTGAGGATGCACTCGATCCCACAGTCCATATCTCCTACAAAGATGTTAAATAGCACTGGTCCCAGTACTGATCCTTGGGGAACACCACTCGTCACTGGTTTCCACTTGGACAATGAGGCATTGACTGCAACTCTTTGAGTTCGACCATTCAACCAGCTCCTTATCCAGCGAGTGGTCCATCCATCAAACCCATTCTTTTCCAGTTTGGTGACCAGGATGTCATGCGGGACAGTGTCAAATGCCTTGCACAAGTCCAGGTAGATGATGTCAGTTGCCCTTCCTTTGTCCACCGATGATGTTACTCCATCATATGCAATGAAAGTCAGGCCAGTTTTGAATCTTTCCTGCATTGCAACAAAGCTCAGCCTCACTGACAGCTGAGTAACACACGAGATTTACCTGCACCAAACAAAGCCCATGGGGGCTAGCTCTGAGCTGCTGCACTCTGGTATTGATACCAGAACAGGAAGGAGGACAGAGCAGGCTGGCTGCTTGAGTGTTAAATCTCCAGATCTGAGCTGTTGAGGCAAGTCGGTTAGCTGTACTAGAGCTGCTCCTTTTAGATGTAACCTCTGTAAAGCTGAGGGCAGTCCCTTACTCTACACAGTAGGAATGGGGCTGCTTCCGACTTTCTTTACCCCTGCCATGCAGATTCTCTCTCCTTCCACTTACCCACTTGTGTTTCTCACTGCTGTAGGTGTGTTTGGCTCCAGGATGCCCACAGAGGGATGCAGAGAAGTTGAAGCTATCTAAGCACATAAGCAGCAGGTACTTTTAGTGATGACACACTGCTTTTGGTCACCCTATCACAGGCAAAAATAATCAGGAATTAGAGAAACACAATACAGGTACAAATACTTCTGATGAGCGGTTCCTTTAGCAGAATGTTTTGATTTACTGCTGATGTGAAAGCAAAAAGCAGCAATGATTTTATTCCTGCTTTCTTCCCTGCAGCACTGGGACAGAGATCATCCCCACTCTGGTTTGTGGGATGCTTTCTCTTTGTTTCATTTTAATTTGTGTGAGGAAGATGAAGGGACCAAAAACAATGACGGAGGGGAAAGGGCTTTCTGCAAAGAAACTGTATCATGTAGTACTGAAAATGTCACCCGAGAGACATTAAGGGACTACTTGCAAGAGCTCCTCACTCCATTTAATCTCTTGAGTAAGGACTGAATGGCTGAACAGATGGATCTTAGCAGGATCAGACCACAGAGCTGAGAGTATGAACCAGAACCTGGAGCTGTCTGGGGCCCCAGCCTTTTTAGTTCTGCAAATTTGCTATATCTTGCTTATTGCAGCAGAACTATTTGCATACCAGAAGATTTACTCACACAAGCACAGGACATTGGAAGCTCTGTTTATCCACAGCCTAGAGACATGAAGGTCCCAAGTTTCTTCCACTGCCAAGGGAAATGTGAAAGCTTTGAGCACACTCTACAGAGATAAGTAGAGACACATGCTTTATGCCAGGCCAAGATGTTTTTATAAAGAGTTTCTGGCCATGTCTGGTAAAACATTTAATAACTTTTCTGCCAGCAGCCAAAAGGCAGTCAAATATTTAAAAGCAGTAATAAAAGTTCCTGTGTGAGTCAGAGTCCTACAGAAATCCTTATAGTGAATTTCCCTGTGGTAGCCTGCAGGACTTGGTGGAAAAAAATACCACAGAACTCTGCTGGTATGAAGTATTTTTTAACAAGTCCTTGGAAGTGGCATGGAATGTCCCTGCAAAGCCCCTGAAACCAGATTCCAGGCTATGTTCTGGTATTTTTTTCTTTAATTGCTACAGCCAGTTTCAGTGTGACCTTTAAGTGGCATCTCACTTGCTTACAGAAGAGTATGCACAAGTGTTTATTCCTTTAACCTGGAATCCTGCATACTGGAGAGTCCTACCACAGATGGAGCAGAATGATGACCTGCTACATAGATGGCCTGGGATCAACTCTCCTCTCCCTCCTCCTGCCAAGTTCTGCTCTTGTAGTGCTAATGAAGTAAATCTTCTTCTCCTTTCAAAGTCCTCAGGTGATCTCTTTCTGCTTGGAAACTGCAATGAGACGCTGGGCTTTTTTCAAAATGTATCTCATTAGGATCTAAGGCCACAGAGGGTTCTCTAATTCTTCTTGCTGTAAAAGCCCTGTCAGTAAGCAGTGTGCCTTGGTCTGGCTCTGCTGTGGGCTTGGGATAGGGCAAGCACAGGTATCTCACAGCAGCTTGCTCTTACTCCAGGTCTGTGGGATTAGCAAATGCAGGCATTCATTCCTGCTTACTTGCTTGGGCAGGAGATGGTGCCAGTGGAGGGGTTAAAGGAGTGATGCTGCTGGCACTTGCCAGGCATGTTGTGTGCTTTGGTACTCTGCCTGAAGTAGAGTCAGTTGGTCACTGCATTTTGCAAACTGCTTCCATGTTGCATTTCAGCCCTGGTTTGGATGCTCTTTGGTGCACATGGAGCTGATCTGGCCTGAATCCCTCCTTTCCCCACCCAGGTCTTGACACTTGTCCTCCTGTTGAACTACCTATGATTCTTTGGTATTTCCAGTGCTTTTGACTACCAAGATGTAAAGGAGCATGTCATTTCCCCACACCAAAACATCAGGAAATGTTTTACTTCAGCTTGGCTGTAAAAAGTGAGGCAGTTGGTGGGGAAAAGAAGTATTCCTCAGAGCTTTTTTACAGATGTCCTATGGACACACTATCCCAGTGTGACAGCATCTCAGGAGACCTCAGCACAGAGGCTTTGAGCTAAATAGGATCAGGCTCATGCAGATGTGGATTATTACCGTGCCTGCTGGTCTGCCTGGTAAAGAAACCACCTTAGATATTATTAGATATCCTAATTCCCTGACTGGTGCCATAACCACAATTCACTCCTCTTGCAGAGCAAAGCCTTATACAACCCTCCTCTGTTTCCACGGCAGTTTGGTGTGGAGATGTGATCTTTAATACAGCCTGCAGTCAGGTTGAAGACAGATGCATCTCCTTGTTGTATGTGGAAGCAGTTCTCCCTGGGGATGAAACTGGATTTTCTGCCTCTGGGCCTACAGAGGGGGCCTGTGAACCACAGCACGGGTGGTATGGCCTAGGGAGCTGAGGAAAAGCAAGGGGTTTAGCACCCAGGGCAGGAGACAGCCTCTCCTTCTCCTTGGCCTTGTCTTGGGCAGAAAGCCCAGCTCCCACAGCCTGCCTGGCAAGCAGCCATCCTCCCAAGGTGTCTGACTGCCAAAGACATGCCTGTGGCAGGCTGCTCTGAACACATGGTGGAGGGAAGAGACAGGAAAGAAGTGTCTGGTTACCCACCTCCTTCCTGCCTCTCCAGGGAAGGAGATCTGCCCTCCTGGGGGTCCGGAGAGACTCCTCCAGGGAGAATTTGACAGGGAAAATTTATGACAAGCCTGTTGTGACTCGTTGGAGATTTAGATAACACTTAGGGAAAATACTGTCAACTCCTTTCCTCAGAACCCCCAGAGTGCTTTTCTGGGCTCAGCTCACTGCTACAATTCAGCATTGCCAGAGGCTGAGGGAGTAGCTGAGGCTCCAGAGCCCATGCAGCACAAGGACATCTGCATCACAGCTCAAGGTCAGTCCCTTTGAGGGCAACCACCATGCTCCAACTGGCTGAAACCCTTTCGAGTCAGCCAGTGTTTACTGGGCACGGGTGTGATATTCAGCAGACCAACAAATGAAAGCGAGGTCCTTCCATCATCAGATCATCACAGGATCTATTGAGCAACTCAGCATATTTATCTCCTAAGATAGCGAAGCCCTGGGGCTTGTCTTTCAGGTCCTCACTGGTGCAATGCTGTGGCTGTTATGTCAGACCAATGGGGTCATGCTCCCTGGAGGAGGCAATGTGCTAATCCAGGCTGTAAAGTTTGCATTTGTTTCCATTTGCATTTTCAGCTAGAGGAGAAACACTAGGGTCTTGGGATGGGTGGAGGGTATTTAGCATAAGTAGGGCTCTCACATCAGCTCTAAGTTTCTTCTGTTTAAAATCACACAAATCTGGGATGGAACTGGTGACCCCTCCATTTGCTTTTGTATGCTTACACATAAAGCATTCCCTAGCACAAGTGACATGTGGCAAAGCTGAGGTTTTTAGGTAGGAAACAAACCTCTGTTTGCCTGGCACCTTGGGGAAAGCTGAAGTGGGAATAAAGAGTGGAGCAGCTCACAAAAGTGCAGCACTGAGAAGACAATGTGCATCCCATGTGCAAAATCCCATTTCTTCATCCTCCTCAGCATCCAACCTGGGAGCACTAGCAGGAGTGGATGGAATCATGGATGGCTGCATTGTTGCCTTGGTCAACTTCTGCTGATGAGATGTGCAGATGCTGGAGTTTCCTGTGCAGTGGAGAATTCATGTTCCACAGCAGTCTGCAGGGCTGTGGTGATTCATGGGGAACAGAAAAACCTAGTCTTATCTTCAGGGAGAAAACTGCTGAGCTTCAGGTTTCAAAGCCCTTGGTTCTGTGGAATTACAGGTTCAAATCCTGAGAGGGTCAAACAAGGTCTTTCTTCCTCTGAGACAAATGGAGTGTCATGCAGTAAATTGCCTATGATTCTCTTTGTTAGATGCTGTGTTACTTTGAAAACACCATCATGACAAATTTTGGCCTTATTCAAAATAAATAACTGCATCATTTATCAAAAAGGTTTGCTTTCAGAAACATTGCCACTCTTTTAAGGCTTCACAGACTCCTGGGAATGAAGGAGACCTGAAGAACACAAGATGCCACTTTTCTTCTCTTACTCTATTTTATTTGACATTTCACTTTTTTTTACTTTTCTGAAAAAGCTCCAACAAGGAGTGATGGTACATCCCAGCAGATTTGGTGGAGTGTAACAGTAAGGGATGTATGCTGCCTGACTCTCCCCCAGGGAGGAGGGGAGCACCAGGCATGATCACTCCACACATCCTGGCTGTGTGAAACTGCTCCCACACAGGAGGAGCTCCAAGATCCTCTTTTCCCCACTGCAGCTGACATCGCCCACCCAGGTCTCCTGTAGTGGAAGATACGGCTTCCTGGGGGCTAGGAAAATCATGACATCAGGACTGATCAGTGGTTGAATAACTAGCATGTTTCTGCCTTCTTAGCTGAGAAAACACATTGAGAGCACTGATAGCAGCTAAAGTGTGAGGTTCTGCCCTCTTTTCCCACAGACCCTTACTGCAGAGCAGCACGCTCAGCTCTGTGTGTAGCGGTGAGCAAAAGGCAGGTATGCTGCTCCAACGAGGTACCTGTCAAATGCAGATACTATCACAGGCAATTTCCTCTTCAGAAATTATACAGGGATTAGTCTGGCAAGGCAGAGAAATAGCCTGGAAACTTTATATTTCTTTTCTTTTAAAGTTATCTCCAGTGATCAGGTATTTCCACAGGCTTCTTCTTTGACTAGGATAGAATATAATGCACTGGAAGAAATGTCAAAAATGTCATTATATTCAGTGTGGTCAATAATAATTTCTTTTATAGGATGTGTAACAGTGTCTTATTTTGAGCTTGATACAGCAAACATTACTTATGTCCAGGCAGCATCTTACTAACTTTAAAAAAATATAGATGAAGTGAGAACAGCTGCTTTTATGTTTTGTATGGGATGCCCTCAGTGCTTTGCAGATGCCTGACGGTCCTAAGTAGGGGGTATGAATTGGCATCTCCTGTTTATGTATGTGAAAAAAGAAGAGTTTATGGCTTCTCTTTCCAAAAGCAGTCACTTCTGGGAAAAAAAATTTGGTTTGGGTCTCTGTCTTTTGGTGCCAAACTGTGAGACTTCTTAATGTTCTGGCTTGTGTACAGAACAAAGAGCAACTGTTCACTGTTTAACTGGTTTCACTTGTACACAGCTCTGCTGAAAAGGTACCTTAGTATGAGGTCTGTGTAGTATTGCAAAGAGCAGATGTTCCTTCCATCCCTGTTGCCTGTCAGGTCTGGATTTAAGAAGTGCCCCATTCGAAGCCATCAGTATTTGCAGTGTCCAGTGTGGCGGAGAGTTAGGCAGGTGTGAGATCAAATGTGTGTAACATTTTTTCAGATGTGCTGCTTGGTGATTTTTTTCCAGACAGATGCGGGAAGTGGTAGAGCTGGGAACCGAGCCTGTTCCTGTGCTGTGAGAGCTTGTGTGTCTGACAAGACACAGGCACAGCCCTACAAAGTAAATGTTGTGATTTCATGACTGGAGTTGAATGGCACCCGGTGCTTGCACCAAGGAATTTCCCCTCCTCCCCCAAGTCTCCAGATTCACAGGTATTCATAATGTGGCCAAAGCCTCAGAGCCTCTGAAATTCAACAGGAGTAGTTTCATGTTTAATTTTATGTTAGTTGTACCAGTGTATGGCTTTACTTGTGTTTCTGTATGGAGCCCTGCTACAGGACAGCCTTAATGGAGGATATCCAGACAGGAAGGCTCAGAGAGACCTGGTGAAATACAGGTGAAAAGCGTATTGTAGGAATTCATACCAGTTTGGACAGAAGAGTATTTTACTCCAGTAGCAGCCTGTTAACTCAAACAACATGTGATTAACTTCTTCCTGAGCTGGACCTGGGAGACTGGTTAAGGACTGGGTTTATCAATGATATACACTGTGAGTTTGTTGAGTTGTTCAGAAGGATCATACATTTCTTTCTTTTTTAACTCATCAATTGAGCTTACCCATGATGGGAGAGCTTCTCACAGTCTCTGTATGAAGAGTCATGTCCTCTGCTGGTGGCTCCATGGCAAACCCAGGCAGTGCCCCACTGGCCCGTCCACAGCCCAGTGACGCTCATAAGGGATGGCCACGCCACTGTACACGCACTGTCTGTGCAGCTCCCTGGTGGTCTGTCTATTCAATGTTTGGATGAGTGCAGCTCCACAGCACAGATTTTTCTGTCCTGCTGTTTGCATGTATTCATGTTGAAAGCTTATTTCCTCAAGACATGCTCTTGCTTGTTTAAAAAGTTCTGTTTCCATAGATGTCACCTGCTCACAAGGATACCGCCCAGGAGTAAGCACAGAGAAGGCACAAAGCCAGGATCACAAGTGCAGTTTCCACAGGAAATACAGGCCAGGTATCAGTACCTGTAATAAAACACTTGGCTCTGTGTGTCTGCTCTGTTGCCTTGCTCTGGGATGCAGAGGAGCACTAGCCGCTGACAACAGAAAGAGCCCTGGTCTCCAGAGCACTGAGATGCCTTGGGTGGCTGAGCTTCCCAGAAACAGCAGCTGAAACCACATCAACCAGCCTTCTGCCAGAACAGGTCAGGAACTGTGGCTTTCTCTGAATAAAATTTCAGTCAGTTTTTATTTCCTTTTCATTTCTGTTTTTGAAAATGCTAAATATTGAGCTGACACTAGGCAAAAAGTAGCCAGAAGAACTTCAGACTGAAAAGTAGAACTTACACTGCTCAAAAGTATTTCAGCCTTTCTCAGTAAGAAGGAGGTGTAAACTCATCAGACTCTCCCTGTTATGAATGTGCTGTATTTTCTACAGGAAAAGTCTGAATCTTTCACCTGTGGTTGAAGCTTACAATTTATTTTTTGACTGATATCACCATCACTGAAACATGTAAACTCGAGGAGTTCGGGTAAAGCTCTAGCTGGTAGGGGGCAGGGAGCAATCGTGGGCTGGCAACAGGCTGAAATTAGTGACCTAATCAGCCATTTTCCTCTCTAATTGCTAATTCTACAGCTTAAAGAATTATACAACACATATTTTAGTTGGAACGAGACACTATTATTGAGTAAAGTGCGTAATAATTGTGTTTCAGGGGGTGAAATAAATGTCTATCACCAGACACATTAATCCATCATTGTACTTCGCTAAATTACTAAAATTGCACTACATTCAATACTAAAATTACTTGTAATAAAGTGATTGCTGAACTGACACTCACAAAGAGATGACTAGTACCTACATTTGTTTTCCTAATTGACAATTTTAGGCTTCGAGCTGGGAAGGGAAAGCATCCACAACTCTTGTTTCAGCTGATGGGAATGGAGGGAACATAGCCCATTGCAGAAGCAAAATATTTTAGCGACAAAGAATCTCACCTGCATGAAGTATCTCTGATTTCCTGTAGTTTTCAAATCCTTGCTTAGGGCACTGGATAGATCCAATTTGCCTACATTAATGGAAATGGTACATTTTGGTACAAGCTTGTCTTGTAATGGTAGACCACTTGCTTATATTGTTCTGCAGTTTCTTCACTGACTGTTCACTAACTAACGTCACATTTTGCAGACTAGGGTAAGTGATTTAACTGAGTATATATAGCATGAAGGGAAAAGGCATGTTACCTGTCTTGGATCTCCAATGGCACATCAGAGATGTCCACAAATTGCATTTCTTTTCCATCATCCTGCAGTCCCTCCACGTAAAAGGATTTCAGTGGGCAAAAAGCAAAACTAAAATCAGAGCTCTTGGTGTCAGCTCCTGGATATGACATCTTGATCAGGCCCACTCAGAAGAGTGTTACTTTTTTGTAGCAATTATAGTTCAATTATAGTTTAAAAGAATTTTATTACTGATTCCTGTTCTTGGAACTTTGATTTGCTTTCTGAAGACCAAAACCTTTCTCAGGGGTTTTCCCAGTTTGGCTCAGAGCAGATCCTCAAGAAATTTAGTTGTAACATGTTAGAATTCCTCTTTGGAAGAAAAACACATGCCTCATCCTGGAAAACTGAATGTAAGTCTTGTCTTGAAGTTTACTTGGCCTCAGCAGGA
This sequence comes from Turnix velox, assembly GCA_013400935.1. Lineage (NCBI taxonomy): Eukaryota > Metazoa > Chordata > Aves > Charadriiformes > Turnicidae > Turnix > Turnix velox. Next base: position 45,837 of record VZTY01033217.1, read on the forward strand.
GCAATGAAACCTTTCTTCATGGCAGGTGACAATCTGTAGGGTTTACGGATTCTCTTAACAAAGTATCAGACACTCTTACACATATTTTTTAGCTTTTGCTTTCCATGAGAGAAGAGGTGAATTTCTCCATCAGCAGCAGCTACTGGATAACATATTCACCTACTGTAAGGAATATTAAAAGAGCTTCAATAAGCTAAGAAAGTATAAGAAATTCTGATGGGACGGAAAGCTGTCGATTTTTTTTATTCCAAAATAAATATGTGAGTTAATCTGAAACAGTGAAGAGTGCCAAGTAGTCATCCTATGTGCTAAAGTGACCCATGGTGAAGGCAGGCAGTTTTAGAGTGCAATTTCTCTACTTGTGATGGAAATGGATAGCTTCCAAGTGACACTTATCGAACAATTAGCTGTTCAAGGATAATCAGATGTGTATGAAAATGTATAGATAAGAGATTTAGCTGTGATTTTAGCTGGAAAGTAAGTGAGGGTGGTGGGCCATAATTCACAGTAAAAATTCCCTTTCTTTTACTAAATGGCACTTTTGCTGAAATGTGCTAGATTTAAGCAAGTAATTCCAGTGACTTTCACTTCTAGGATGACACACGACTGATTTGCATCATTAGAGATCCTTTCTGATGGCCAAGCTGCTTCGCATATAAATGAGATCTAACCTGAACAGCTGTTCAACTGGTGGATGTGAAGGATTTACACAGGTGGATCAGGTCCCCGCTCACCACCAGCCTCCAAGGGAATTCTGCTCCGGGCTGCTGGAAAACAAGTAATATTTCATACCTATATGGCTGGACCTTGGACAAGGGGGAAGGCTGGGTTCTCAGGTGGTACGAAAACATCTTGAAGGCATTTTAAGCTTTTAGGTTAAAATCTTATTTTTCAGTCATCCCCTCTCCCTTGAAATTATTATTCATACGGCAGAAGAACTAATTGCTTCTTTACCCTCCTTGAGTTTCACAGGCTTGTCTCAGTGCCCAGAGAGATGATGCTGTCTCTAAGAGCTGAGGCCAGGCTTTGGCTTCCAGACTTCAGCCTCACTTAATCTCTATAGGAAGACCCCTTAGGAAACCTTTTTCTACGGTTTCTAGGTGGAATTTTCTGCTTAGTTTCCAAATGCCTTGTAGGAAGCCAAGCCTTGAGCATTCTCTAAAGACTTGCCTGTCTGGGGAACAAACCACGTCATCAAGGGCATTGTTAACAATGTGCCAGAGATAAAAGTAGTTCTCAGCCCCGGGAGATCCAGACTGTTTGGATCCCTGGCCAAAACATCAGGGAGGCATATATCCCTAGAGCAGTGGTCTAAAATGGCCTAAAATCCAAAGACTAGAAAACATCTGCGTTCTGTTTAATTTCAGCGGTATCCCTGACAGTGCTCAGATTCCAAAAAACATTTAGAGGGCTTCCAGGACAGAATTTAATTTACAGATTTGGGTGCACAGGCCGGTGAGCGTGTTTGGTCTCCTGGCAATTCTTGCATGTGCACACAAAGCATCTGGGTCTTGAAAGGATGCTTTAACTTTGCTTATTCCTCTACTGAAGCTAGAAGAAAAGGGAATAAGGACTGTGATCCCCTCAGCTGTGCAATAAATCCCAGATGATATGAAGGCTCTGGGGTGAAATCAGGCACCTGGCTTCACTGCAGAAAGTGTTAAGTGTAGAGCTACTGATAGCAAAATCCTTCAGATGTTGCTTATTGTGTAGTCAGAACTCAACATGTTATGAATGCGACCTCCTTTCCTGTGTATTGGTTTTGTCTTCAGGTTAAGAGGATGTTGAGATCCAGATGGAAAAGGAATCTGTTTGGCTTTCAGAGCTTTGTTTACTCATATAAGGCCTAACAAACATGGTTGTTAAGGCCCCTTAGGAGGTCTTTCTTACTAAACTAGGGGCTATTGGATTAGGCAAATGAGACCCAGAGATTTGCCTAATAGCTTGACAGGCCATGAGGGATTAGATTCTTGTGGGCTGGTGTAAACTTGTGGGACAGAGGTGCTGTGGTGTGGGTCTCGTGGGTCTCGTCTTAGCTGTGGATAAACGCCTTGTCAATGTGGTTTAATCTTGTTTGCCTTGTCTTCCATAATGCTGTGTTACAGGACACAACCTATGCCAATTTAATCACTGTAGGAATTGAATTGTAGACTTTTATTTCATGCCCGCACCTTCTCTGTTACACAGCACTTTCATCATTACAGGGGTCAGTGATTAACAGTAATTTTTAACTCACATTGGTTCAAGCTCCTGATATAGCTGCTCCTTTTGGACCAAAGGTTCAGTTGCAGCTGACTGAGGGCAGGTCCCTCTGGGGAAGACCCCAGCACTGTCCACGTGCTGTGGATCCATGGCTCTCAGCTCCTTTTTTAAACACTGGTTTTAACTGGGTGAATAATGAATGCTTATCAGAGCTGAGGAAACCAGAAAAAACTCACCGCAGGCATTCCTGGGTCTGGAGGCGGCCTCCCCCATAGCCAATTAGCATCTGCATGGCACAGGAGGGGACAATGCAGGTGGGAGGAAGAGCTCAAGCCGGTCCCTTTAGCCCCTCAATGTGCAGCATCTTTCTCAGTTGTGCAAATTGCCCATGCACTCTGGGGTGCCATAAACCCAAATTGCTCCTTAGAAAGCCCAGCCCTGGCTCAACACAGGGCTCATCCCTCACCCCACAGCACATCCCCTCAGGCTTGCGCCAGGCGGGTGGCAGAGCCACAGGGAGCCAGGCAGATGGGGACAGCATGTGCCAGGCTGCCAGAGTACCAGGGGACAGCTTCCCAGCAGCAGTGGCAGGGAGCATGTTGCTAATGTTGCATGTGCTAATGGCAGCCACCTGGGCTCAAAAGCTGCAGAGGTGCTGGTGTGAAAAAGTGCCCTAGGGCTTGTCCACAGCACCTTCCCTTGCCCAACAGAGAAAAGCTTAAGGTACTAGATGGGTTGTAAATAAAGACCTTGCAGGCTGGTCCTTCAGTTACACACCCACAAGGCAACATCAGCTCTTCCAGGATGGATGGGGAGTGGTTGCATGATGCTGGGCAGCCCACAGCACCTATCCCTAAGAGAAGTCAATGTTTTTTCAATCTGAGTGCTGGACTCAATAGACAGAATAAAATACCGTGCAGAGGACTGCTTATATGTTGCCTGTGGCTTCTGCATGTCTTAATTTAAAAGTTTACAAATTGCGTAGTCCTGAGCTAGCCTTTCTGCCCAGCAGACAGCTATTGAGTTCCCAGAAGGAAGTTTTCTGGCCACCTCCATCTGTACTGTTCAAATGTCTGCCTTGGTAAAAGAACCTGTCATGCTGTCCATCACCAAATACAGTGGGCTCTTACCTCTTGCTGTGCCTTCAGAGACCACTTTGTTCTCCAATCCCTTTTCTTTAACTGCCTCTGTCTTTACTGGTTGGAGTCCTTGTACTTAGGACAAGATGCAAATTTTGCATAATAAAAGGGCTTCTTAATAGCTGATAGTGCATCCTGCTGCTCCCTGTCTCCTGTTGCTGAAAATTAAACAGATGTAAAATTAGGAGCTGAATGTCTCTGCATCTGGGGGTCCTTGTGCATAGCTGGAGATGAGAGTTTAAGATGTGCCCTTTTCCCAGGAACAGCAATTGAAGAGTTCAAGAAATCATAATCCCTAGCAAGCTTTTCTCCAAAGAATTTTGCTTAAATGCTTTAAATCGCATGGGATGTGTCCATTTTTGCTCACAGCTTTCCTTTCTTCTCTGGATTGCACACTCCAGTGAAATCCCAAATCCTACTCTGGGAAATGCTTTTGAATGTTTCATACCTACCTAAACTTTTGGACACCCACCAAGGGGGACAAGCAAACAAAGAGAAGGTTCATTGCAAATAGAAAAGAAGTTAGTGGGTTTCCTTCACCACCGGCAATTTCATGCAATTCAGCATCCTCAGGCTCTAGAGCTGTACTGCCTGGAGTAACTCATGGTGTCCAGGCAGAACCAAGTCCTGGTCCAAATCACTGCACACCAGTATTTTCTTTTCTTGGTTCACCTTATTCCATCTCTTTACAACTGGCTTCCAGTTGTTTGGTTTCATCTTAGGGTGGCAATCATGTAAAGAGGCTGGAGCAAGTGAATTTAATTTGTCTCCTTGCCCTGCAGCAGACACTTTTGGGTGACCAGTCAGAGCTTGTATTTAAAAGGTCCCTGCAAAAAGTAGTATCCGTGGCTTGATTGAGCTCATGGTGTATCCTGTAAATCTGCACTTCCCCACTGTATTTGAGAACACTGGGTGTTGGGAAACCTTGAGAACTGTAAGTGGAGAAGGAGCCCCATTAATTCCTGTCTAGACTGGCTTCTGAGCCCAGGTTCCAGAGATGAAAGGGCACTTTATTAAGACAGAGCATAAATCCACCCTGCCAACAAGTCCACACTCCTCTGGATTATTTACACTCTCTCCCTCCCTCTGGTCATTGCCTGTCCCTATATAATCTACATTAAAGTTCTGACAGGATTAAGCCAATATATCTTAACCTTTAAATATCAGGCTCTGTGCACTTTCATTTCTACTGTGTTTCCAAAAACTCTCCATGTTTTTACAGATAGACTGGGGAAAAAAAAGTAGGTGTCTATGGAAAGGAACTTTTTGTTATGACTGAGAGATAAAATGTGTGCTTAGGAGATTTTATTACAAATGTGACCTTTGCAGCACCTACAGCTCCTCTCCCTGATGCTTCTGGCCCTGTATGTCACCACAGGCCAGCTGGGGCTGTATGGACAGAGCCATTTGGACTCTGAGCATCACCTTTGTGGATGAGAGAATACAGCCCTGTCCTTATATGAGACCAGCCTCCCTTGCAGTGGTGTGCTCAGCTGCAAGGGATGATGACTTGTGGGGATGTGCAAGTCATGGGCTGTTTAGGATGGGGCTCTGCAGGCAGGAGAGCTCTTGTGGTTTTGCTCTGTTATTTTCTGTCATTGGAAAATTCCTATAGATTGCACATGGGCTTTCTGATGCTCCTGGAAAGAGCCACAGCATTGTATATGAGCATATACATATGAGTAGATCCTGGCATTCTCATGTTTGCATGATCTTCCCCCCCTTTCCTTGCAGCCAGGCAATGGGAAGCAAAATGGGAAAAGAGCCACAAAAGAAATTTGGCACAAACATATTTTTGGATAAAATTGTAAAATGTGCATCTCTGCAACTCCTGGCTCATGGTTCATTTCAGATATAGGCCTTGTTCAGCCACAGGAATGAGAAGTATGACAATGTGGAGCATTAGTGAGGTGGGTACTGTGCACTGAAATGAAGGGCAGGCACGGTGCCTATAACTACCCTGTCTGGATGACAGGGAAGAGCTGCAGCCTGCAAGGTGACATCCAGGGACTACCACAGGAGGAACAGAGTTTGTGCATTAGTGTGTCACTGACACCAGAGCAGATCAATGGCAAGAGTGACTAATACCTGGGATTCATTCTTGAAAAAAAAATATGTTCACAAGCAGCCCGTGATGCAGGACTGCCTTCCTGGTACAGGCCTACTGTTACTTCATACATCCAGCGTGGTAACAGTATGTGATGACAGAGCTGCACAGCACTCAGTGCTCTGTGACTCTGCAGATTTCAGCACATTGTAGCAATGACAGGATAAGGAAACCACAGCACTTGTTGAAAGGACACTCTTGAATTTTTGTACAGCCAGCCAGAGATCTCCACAGCATCAAAGTCTGAATTTCAGCTGACTGCAGCACCTGCAATCTTTCTGTATTAATTTCCTGTTGCATTTTTAGCAAATGAGCTTACTGGCATGGTCAATTTGAAGTCATTAGCAAATGTTTACCTAAGGTAAGTTCGAAACAAATAAAAGGGTCCATTTGAAAGGTTTCCAAGACTTGCATTCATTTGGCCAAGAAAATCACTGACTGATGTGTCCAATCTCAAGTAACCAGGCTACCCCAGTTTTGAGTATCAAGTGTTTGCACTGAACTTGAAAAACTGTTTCCAAACCAAGGCTCAGTCAAGCTACAGAAATATTTCAAGTAAATCAAAAGTTGTTCACATACCTGAAAAACCCCATCGATATATTACTCAGCAGTTCTCTTATTTACAGAACAATCACTTTTTTCAGCAGCATTAAAGGTTAGTATCATCTCCCTGTTAAACACACAGCTGTGTCTTCCCATATGCTGCAGCAGCAGCTGCAGGTAACATACCTTGAGTTTTGCCTTTTTGCTCTTACTGTCGAGTTTATTGTTATATATTTGGGGCCTCAGTAAACAATTGCTAAAATGTTTCTATTCTTTTCTTCCTAGCAGATTTCTCAGAGCTTGAGACATGTAATCCCCACATCCTTTCTCCTCATACATAAAAATTTCCTGTCCCTGGTCATCACTTTTCATTCCCAGGTTTGTGTCAGGATGAGCAGAGGGCTCCAGAGTTCCAGGTCACAGCTGAGAACAAGCCTGAGTAAGACAAGAGCCTTATTGGACCAGTCCCAGCTAGGAACCTGTGTCCCCACTGTGCCCACCAGGCACAAGCCATCATCCTCTGTGCAGGGGGAGCACGTGGCGGCTGCTGGATGCTGGGATGGGACCTGCTGCGTTTGTGTCAAAGGCAGAGCTGGAGCAAAAGGCTTTTGTGTAGCAGAAATAGCCCACAGAGCCTCAGAATTACTTCCCACTGGCTTTCCTTTGGTTCATCAGTTTCAGTATCTCGGTGGGGAGAATCAGCAAAGTGTCTTAGAAACCATCTGTTAGTCTGGCCTGGGAGAGAAGTCTGAATTAGAAGTAGGCAGTATAGGGAAAAAAATCTCTTTAAGGTAGCAATACTCTTTTCATTCTAAGTATCACATTTTCACATTTGCACTAGTCTAAACATGCCAGGAGTTTTACCAGATTTTTGTAGGAACCAGCTCAATTTCGTGTTAGACTCTTCCTATTCCAGCTTTTTATGCAGAAACTCTTGCAACAAAATTGAAGGCAGTATATATGTGTAAGGCCTAAGCCACTATTTACCTGCATGACTTTAACCTGATTAACAGTGTCACTAAATCCTTGTGCTCTGTGTTGTAGGCAATGTTGTGATGGCAGTGTGGGTGAAATCACTGGATGGCTCCTTTCTGCAGCACATAGCTCTCCACCTCCTTATAATCCCAGACAACTGCTCCATTACCTCTGTTTGGCCACAGATGGAAAAATCATAGAATCACAGAATAGTTTGGATTGGAAGGGACCTTAAAGATCATCTAGTTCCAACCCCCAGAATATTTTTTTAAATTAAAATTTCAACAATAAATGGATAGAGGTGTAGTACTTTTCCCACAGAACTAAAGAAATATTGCTATATAATCAACTATTCTTCACCAGATAATACTGCTGAATAGCTCCTGCCAGCTACCATGTGTCCCATCTTTCGTTTCCACCAGGAAGGGAGCAGAGAAAAGGAAACGGCTGGGTTCCTCCAGAAATGTACTGGCATGGAAAACTCCACCACCTTCGTACTGAAAAGATGCTGCAATCAACCCTTCAAAAACAACATTAAATGAGAGCTGTAAAGAAACATCCACAAGGCACAGATTCACAGATTTCTTGTTAACTTTTGCTATCTTGCCAGGTGGGGAAAATTTTTTTCTCCTAAGTTTAACTTGCCTGTTATTTCCTCCTTCTGGCATTTATTAATCTGACTGGTTAACCATTGAGTCCAGCCTGAAGACAGACCTCAGCACAAATCCTGTTCTCCATGGTGGGATCAGAAAAGGCTCTGACTGAACAAACCCTCTTCTCCACTCTTCAGTCTGAAAGGCTGAACTAAATGCTGGAGGTAGATGTTTACTACGAAGTTCACACTAAAGGTTTCCTGTTTGGAGCTGCCAGCAATGCCAGGGACACTAGGATTTCCATTTGTTGACATGCCATGTTTTGACAGAGCTCTTCAGAATTCATCAACAATTTGAGTGCTTCTGGCTATGCAGGATTCATTGCACCCATCCCACTGCTGATAAACAGATTGGGGAGACCTGATCACAGGGGTAGTGTATTCAGTAACCATTGCTCTTTAATTGTTTATGATCTTTATCTCCCATTCCCCTCAAGGGTTTTTTTCCTGCAGGAGGAACAGTCTTTCTCTTTGAACTGACTTTTCCTTTCAACATTTATCATTCCGAACTGCTGAAGTGTGGTTTCAGTGTCTTGCAAACTATTTGTAGTAGCTGCTTTTTTTGAAGTTTCCTATTTGCAGTGCATGGATACTTCACTTAAATCACCTGACATTTCCTTTCCAACTGTGCAGGAGACCCCTGCACCCACAAGCTTCTGGGAGAGCTGGGGTTGACCTTGCACCTCCTATCTCTGGCCCTGGGGGAGTATTTCCAGCGTGCTGCAGGACCACAAACCAGAGAGCTGCATGCTGAGTAACTAGTGAGAGGTCAACCACAGGCAGGCTGGGGCTGATACCAGCTCAGTACGACTGCTGGCACCACTGGGGACTGACCTTTCAGCCTAGGAGTTTTGTGAAGGAAGCCTGAGAGCATTTGGAAGGTGAGCATGTGTTTGGGACAGAGGAACAAGTGAAAAATACCATGAGTCAGAGAGAAAGTGAAGCTACAGGCTGCTTCCAGATGCAGAGTTGCCACGTCCTATGGCTTATGTGTGGTTTTGTGTAACATGGGGATAATTACTTGATTGCTCTTCCCATTTGCATCTGATTATTAAACCCAATAATGCATACATTAGCCTGCAAGTAATTTCCATGCACAGCTTTTCCTATACGTTAGCAACAGATGGAACTGCTTGTGTCTGAGGAACTGTGAATCCCTGTGTTGCTGTCATTGTTCCTCTCTGACATGCTTCATGGTTCCTGTGTTTGAATCTCGGCTGGTTCCCACCTGAGTGGTTCCAGGAGGAGAACCTCTGCCACACACCTGGGAGTTCCAGCCAGCAGGATGCAGCCAGGGCAGCTCTGTCAATATTGACTTTGCTGCAGGCTTTGGTGTGCAGCGATGGTTATCTTGTTCGCTAGGTAAGATTTAGCTCCTTTGCACAAGTGTCTTTGAAGCCATTAAATACACAAACTAGATGGGGTTGAAAAGGGTGAGGGGGTCCTTTCAAATGGAGGCAAGTTATCATCCTGTGGGGGTTACATAGACTAAACCTGCACTTTGGAGTCTGTACTGGGCAAGAACTGTAAATGGGACTTTTGCAGAGTGATCTCTGCCTGTCACACTTCTTTGCTACCCAGAATACTGTCTCCTTCTCTCCCCCACATCATGGGCTCAGCAATTTGTAGCGTTTTCTTTCCTGCTGCTTTCCCAGCTCTGGTGTTAGCTGTGCATAAAATCTTCCCTTCCATAGATGTTTGCTTTATGGGAAGGAGCTTTTTGCTCAACATGAAACATTCCAGTTTGGAGCAAACTAATTCAAGGTGAAAAAAAAACCTGTTGCTAAAAATTAAGCAGAGGTTAAATTAGGAGCTGAATGTCTCTGCATCTGGAGGTCCTTGAAAATTGACTCCAGGGGTACTGGCACCCCAGAGCATAGAGAACCGACAGATCTGCCCACAGAGACATGCTGCTCTGGGCAACAGGGTTCTGTTGGCTCAGGTCGTGCCAGCTGGATGCTCAGAAGAGAGCCCAGTGATGTTCTGGCCTGGCCAGTGTGCAAAATCCTGGCTGCCCTCTCCATCTGGGAGTGGAAAGCTTGAAGGTAGCAGGATTTCCTCCCTTGTGCACAAGCCAGCTGCCTTCCTGGAAATGGAAGGAGCTTGTATTTGACAACCCTTAAGTTGCCAAAGGGCTGGGTGCTCATTTTCCAAATGAATCGTGGTCTCCCAGTGCTGTGTGTCTGCCAGTCCTCCCCAAATTTTCTGCAGCATCCACAGTATTCATAGGGGCTCTTGATAAAGGAGCTCTGTATTCATTGTATTAATCCTCTGTGCACTGAACTAAAAGGTGGGATCTTTCCAGAAGGCAATAAACAGCTTTCCATTAGAGCAGAAAAAGTGTTTGCATGGTATAAACAGGGTGAGGTCCTGTACAGATGTGTACTTGGTTCTCTCAGTGTTGAGAAAGCGTGAGATGTGGAGATCCCCTGTGCCTGATGTGTAAGGCAATGTTTGAATCCAGAGGAGGGACTGCAAAATTGAAAAATAAGGTCTATCAGTGTGTCATATTAAGGGTAGTTGAGCTGACCTGAGCTGGGTGAGTTACACAACTTCTCTGGCTATAAAAGTGTCAGAGGGAGCAGCCTGGCTTGCTGCCATGGAAGGGAGGTGGGGTGGAATGTTCTTGGGCAAGGAGACACTTCCAGTCATGGGAGGGAGCTTCAATCCAGGAGCTTCTGTGTTAGGGATGAGATGAAAGGGAGGTGAGGAGAGAGTGTCTGAGAGTGTTAGACTGAGAGCAACAGAAAAGTGATGGACTCTAGTGTGAGGCTTCAAATAGAAAATGGAGATAAAGCCATGTGGGTGGCATCTGGCCTAGGACTGACTCATGGGTGTCTCTGGAGATACAGAGCCTCTGGCTCATTGTCCTCTTATACTGCAAATAATCTTGTGCTCCCAGAGAAAAAGGTCTGAGAGAAAAGGTTTGGAGAAAGGAATGTGCTTGGATGAAAAGAGAAGGCAAGGAATTAAAAAAAGCTTTCCTGAGATGCGCTATGTGGCAAGGTGTGGCATAGTAAATGTGATAGTCTTCATGCCGCCCAGTGCAAAATGAATGCTGATAGTTTTATATTGCTTCCTTATGTTATAAACCACCCTTGAATTCATTTTGATAGCTTGATATGAGACTGAAATGTTCTAAATTAGAACAAAAAACTCCACTGCTTCTGTTATTAGGAAGTCTTTAGCAACCAGGACAGGTTTAATCATTGAGTGGACAAATCTGCAGTTGGATTAAAGCCTAATTACTCTGTAATGAATCACTTTGTAATATTTCATATGAAGCACTGGGTTTACAGCTAAGTCTAAGTGGGGAGCTCTGCAGTGTCTGTTGTTACACCCAGGTCACAGATGCACATTTGTATTTTAAACTAATTCTGGGGCTTTTCCAGGAAAGTAGGGGGGAAGTTATCAGCACAGAGGTATTTCACTCTTTTCCAACTGGAAAACAAGATGATGTATTTTACCTTCCTTGCCTGCTGCAAGTCAGAGGCTTTTTCAGGACTGCTTTTATGTTGCTTTCTGGCTGGCTTGGCAGAGGCTAGAGCAGTGCCAGGCAAGGCAGCTTTTTGTGGTACCTTAGTGCTGTGGCTGCTCTTTCCAGAGGTAGTTAATTTCCCTAAATGACACTCCTCAAGGTATTTTTGAGGGGATTTTTGCTAATGACCTGCTGGCTGCAAAGTCGTGCATGTAGTCCCTGGATCAGAGGTTTCCCTGCCATGTCCAAGGGTAAAGCCAAGGGCTATGTCCTTGTTAAAGCTTGGGGAGGGAAATGTGGCCCTGGATTTACCCTGTCTGCTAGGAGAGGCAGATTATGTTTTGCTGGGTCTTCCTATTAAATCCCTATCTCCTAATAAAATGCTATGAGAAAAAAATTCATTGTCCCTGCCAAATTTAACAGGAAATTGAGAATAAATATTTTACTTCAGCAAGCTTGCTTTTTAGCAGCCCAAGCTTTTTCTGGGGGTGGGTAGACGCCTGCTTGGTCTGTCCTTTAAGCCAACTCTAGCAGAGCCACTCACTGCAGGGGGGCTGAGCTCCCCTTGAGACCACATTGGAGCCAGGTTTTCTGAAGGGAATGCAACTTCCCATGCGCTTTCTGCGGGCTTTTCTCACAGTTGAACTGAAATACAAGGGGAGGGAAACAAGTTTTGCCTCCAAATATGAAATCATTTTGGTGTAACACTGTTTTGGAGCAAAAAAGGTAGTCCTGCTTGTATTAATAGAGATAACAAGGGCACTGCTGGGCTGTAGGAAAGGGACTTCAGCACACAAGAGTGGGTAAATGAGCTGACACAGAGTGGCAGTCACAGTGTGGCAGCTATTGATGAGCGCTGGTGTAGGAGCAGCTCTGAAAGGAGAGTCTCTGCTGGTCTGTGCTCTTCATCTGTTGTGTTATGTGGAGAGAAAGGAACAGCCATTAAAAGTGATAAACAGTCTTAATGGCAAATGGGAAGCCCACATAATAGAGCTGGAACAAAATGCAGTTTTTCTGCATGTACCAGGAAAACAAATCTTTTTAATCCAGGAGGAGAAAAAAAATTAATGCAGCCCAAAAGCAAGGGAGAATGCAAGTGGTGCATAATGAAGTAATTAAACTATTCTCTAATAGCCTTGTTTAAGCAGCAAATTATGTTTTCTTCATGTGAACCTTCTTGGTTTTTTTGCACAGGCATCAAGGAGACTGATGTGGGTGAGGTGACTGGCACCTGGCAGGGCACAGCAGCCTGCAGCCCATCATTCTCACAGTGTGACCAATATCACAGGCCACCCCAGCTGCCTGAACAAAAGCTGTCCTTCCTATCTCCTATACTGGTAAGAAATGAAGTCCTCAAGACTATATGCAACCATTTACAAAGGTTTCCTGTGGCTGTGGAAACAGCCAGGGTATGGGCCAGAGCACAGCAAAAGTTTGCCAGCCACCTCCCAGCACATAGGAGTGAGTGGGATGGTGGAAGGGTGATCCCTGGCACCAACTGCACGTTATTCTAATCAAGGCTGAGACAGAGCTGCAAGAGGTTGTGGTTTTGGTAGCTGAATGAAAACTTCTGCTGTATATTCACCTGTCTCTCCTTGCCTGCAGGCCCTTTAGCTGGACATTTGAAAGCCCACATGCTGTACTTTCATCAGATGAGCAAAAGCAGATCACATTTTGCTTCATAGCATCATTTCAGACCTTTCTGAGAAAGCTCATCCCAAATGAAATAATTTTAGGTTTTCTAGGTTTTTTTTTCCCTTTTCCTGCCTCATGAAAGCACACCTGCATCTGCTAGAAGGCACCATTAAGTTCCACAGACTGAAGCTTATGGAGGCCTCTCACCTCAGCCACTCTTTCAAGAGACTAAAGCCAGGGCAGCATTTCAACTGCATCAGTATCCTGTGGTCCTCCAGGCCCATGGATCAAGCCCTCAGAGATCAAGCCCACTTCCTCAAGCCCTGCTGCTGCTCAGCAGCCTGCGCCCTCACTCCAGCATGCCCAGAAAGCCCATCTCTAGCCTGCCCTTGCTTCTTCTAAAACTTCTAGAGGTTACTTTGGCACCACAGGAGTGTCTTGTGTAACTGATGTCCTTGCGCTATGATACAGGATCTTTTTAGCAGGTTTTAATGCAACCTCAGACCCTAGTACTGTTGACTGTCCCAGAGTGAGCAAGCCACCCTTGATTTTCAATTCCTTAGAGCAACATTTGCTTAGTTGCAGAAGAAATGCTTTGTGGTGGGAGTGATTTCAGCTCCAGGGAGCATCAAGCAGGGAGTGCTTACTTTTCTATAATGTTTTTAAAACAACCTATAAATTTCTCCATGGAGATGGAACTCTCTCTGAAAGCTGTGTTTTCTAAAACCTGATAGAAAAGGTTTTGTTTTCTGTTTAGTTGTTTAGACAGTTAAAGGCGTTCCTGTATGACCTGCAGGTTTCATCCTGCTATGTTCTAGGAGGACCTTTCACAGGCTACAAATTTGACTAAATCAACAGTCTTATATGGACACCAGAGAGGTAATTATAGCTATAAATGAAACCGTATTTCTGCTGTGCTTGACAGCAGGAAAATGCAAAAGAAAAAACTATATAAGAAAGAATGAAAAGTAATGGATAGGGGGGATTTAGCTAAAGAGCTTTAAAGGAGCATCCTCCTCTGAGGGATTTGAAAACCAAACTAACAGTTTCATTGGGAAAAAAAAAACACAAAAAACCCGCACAGAAAATAAATACTGTTGATTGTAAAGACCCAGTCTTTTTTGTTCCCTAACCCCACATCAAGGATGATTCAGTTGTTCTCCTAGAAGAGAGAAAATCCTTTGGTGAATGCTAATGAAACCTCAGATTTATGATATGCAGGTCTGCAAATCTTTTTCCAGACAAGTCATCCTTAGGATTGGCCTGTAGGAAGGAGAGGCAGAACACTGGGGAAGTTGTCCATAGAGGCAAAACACTGGGGAAAGTTGCCCATAGAGCTTTTCATGTGGTTTCCATTGCTGGAAAAGTGTAGCTGGGCTCCTTGCTTCCTTGTAAGTGGTCAAAACAGCTGTTTTACTTAAAGCATGGCTTGAAGTCTCAGGTATGTTACGGGAGACCAGCATGACAGGGAGGGAGACCAGACCACATGCATGTGCAGCTCTGGGAGACTATTTGTATTGTTTGAAGGTCTTTGTAATGGGCTGGACTGTGAAAATGCTGTCAGTTCTTTGTACATTGCAGGTATCTGGGAAGTTACTACAAAACTGTATGGATGCCATACAGGTGATGTGCACAAGTGCTGCATTGGGATCTGAACTGCTGCTTTTGTTTGCTCTGGTTTGGTTTTGCAGGTAACAGGCAATGATTTACTTCCAAGGGGCAGAGTCCATTTGTAGGGCTCCTTATTAAGACACTTAAATGGAAGCCCCTGCTAGGATACCTGGAGAGCGGTTCCCATTTTCTTGTTCCTTGGTGAACCGTGTCTTCTACTCTCAGGCAGCAAATTAAATACATGAGCTGGAACAGAGTACATTGTGGGATATTGGGCAGAAAGAGAAATACAGTAGCATGTCAAGTCAGGAAGCCCCAGCATCCTTCAGAAAGCAGAGTGGCATCCTACAGACAGCACAGGCAGTATTCACTGAGTGTGCTGCTACTGGCAGCTGTGAGCAGCAGGGCAGGCAGCCATGCTCAGATCCCCTCTGCTTGCACCCCATTTCCCCCAGTTCTGCCCATACTATTGCGAGCAGCAGGGTGGATACCTCTGAGGGCTGACCCAGGGACAGTTCCTGGGCCGCTGCTGTGTATCAGTGTTGGTGAGCCATCCCGGTCCATTTTTTGCTCCCAGTTGCTGATCTCAACTAGCCATGCTTTTTTCTACCAATTGCTCCCACTCTCTATATTGATAGATGGTCATCCCTGTAGGTGAGCACATCCCCTCGCTGGCAGTTTCACAGGCCATCAGTCCCACTTGCTGGATTTGCTCTTGGCTGTGCTCCCCTGACTCCATTTTCCCTCTCACTCCCACCAGCTGTGTTTGTAGTCTGAGCTGTCCCATCAAGTCTCTTCCATAAAGAAGTGGGAAGGAAAAGATGCTTTTTACCCAGCTTTCAGACATGAAGTCATCAGGATATTTGGCTACCTGAGTGCAGCCTTTTTGAACAGACCGGCAGCACAGGACACAGTCTTGACAGACTGGACTTGCTGTTTCTTAAACAGAGCACAATGCCCCTTTGTGATGGGTTCCTGGACCGGCCAGGTTAGGTTTTGTTTGACAAAGCCTCTTTAAATTTCCATTTTTTTCCCCCTCCATGGAGTTGTGAAGAAAAAGATTTCTTTCTTCTTTCACTCAAACCTTACCCTTAAGTCTGCACAAAATCAGTCTGTGGCCCTAGAGCTAGGTTTGCAAATAAACCGAGGGAGTCTGGGCATTTTGAAATCAAATTTGTGGGCAACAAAAGTGCTGTAATTGCAGATCTAGGGAAAAAAGATGGGGCTGGGAAGCCAGAGAATTACAATTTACTCCAGCATCTTTTGCAAGCTCTGCATAGAAATTACTCCCTTGCTCAGTCTGCAGGTTCCTTGTGTGTCAAGCAGCATGGAGTAGTTGTGAAATGTCTCACAGGAACAGGGTAAAACCTCTCTCCATGCTTGCAGTGTGCCTGAGGTCCTCTCATAAAGAGGATGAGAGAAGTGAGAGGGATGGAGGGAGTTTCCTCTGGAAAGGGGAACCCAAAATGAGAAACACATTCAGCCACTGCAAACAGCAAAAACACACGCGCTTTGATTCCAGGAGCCAGACCATACGTGCTTCACATGTGCAGCTGCCCAGATTTATGGCCTGTTATCCTCTGAGGCAATTACTGGGGTTTTGGTGTGGGGATCTACATGAGTGTGGTGCAGGTTGCCCACATAGCCTGGTCTTCTGAGAAATGACACAGTGCTTGCTCCACCAGGGCCTGCCATGTGCTGTGGCCAGCAGCAGCTGTGCTGGAAAACCACCCCAAAGGAAATCACAAGTTAGTGAGTCATGGAGACTGCTGCCAGCCTGTCAGGAGTCTCTCCATAACTCAGCTTCCATGCGTTTCTACTCTGAATCAGGCTCAGATGCCACCTTGAACAGCAGAAATGGTCAATAGCTGGTGAGGAAGGAACAGGAGCCATGAAGACAGATGGACCTGGTTTTCCATCTTCAATCCCAAAAAGGGAGAAAAGTTGTTACCCTGACAGCCCCATACCCCACTTCTCACACAGCCTGTGATGCACCCAAACCTCAGAATAGTTCTTGCCCCTTCACCCTGCCCAGGGAAGCTTCTTGGGACAAGGCCAGGAGCACAGTGTTGCTGCAATACCTTTGGCCCAGCTGCAAGCATCAATCTTGAAGTGTTCCCAAAGCCATTTATGGCTTGGGTCCATCTATGAGGTCCAAGTGGTTCAGGCTTTATCTGTGCACTGAGAAACCACTTGCAGCTGCTCTGGCCCAAGAACACACTCCGTGGGCTGGATTGCATTTACATCACTTGTGCCTGTGAGAATGGGGAGAAAGCTGTTGATGTAAGTGTATTAAATGGGCCTTCAAGCAGAAGCTTTGTAGAGTGAAATTCAAGATCTGCATTAAACCAGCTGGCAGAGTAAGGACTTTTTTTTCCAAAGGAATGGCTGTGCTGCCCATGGCCCAAAGGCAGCCTTTCAAGGAGGCTTCTAGAGACCAAGTTGGAGAACAAACTCCTGGAAGGAGGGGGTGGTGTTGTGCTGCGGGACCCAGGGCTGGCAGGGACTGTTGCTTCTTCCTCCCTGTGCCTCAGAGCTGGGGTGTCTCTCTGGGGCTGCCTGCATGCCCCAGAGACAGCCCCAGCTCATCCTACCATCTCACAGCTTTTAATGTTTCTCTTCCTTAATCCCTAACAAGTAAGAAGGGGGATGCAGGGCAAACCAGTTCCAAATGCTTCCCCAGTGCTGGGGGATCTAGGCTGGATCTTACAGCCAGCAGCAAAATCCACAGGAGGCGGAGGTGCTAAAATTCCCCCTGGCTGAGCATCCTATGTCGTTTTCCTTGGAAGACAGAGGGGGTCCATGAGGTACAGTTTTGTCAGTGAGCAAGACCAGGTATTTTCAACATCAAATCAGATGAAAACAGTGTGAGAAGCATTTTCTATGGAAACATAGTTGGATAAAGCCTACATTTGGGATTTGTGCACATAAATTGCTTTTACTGCTTTCTCTTGAAAAAAACAGAGCAATAATTCTTGTTTTGGAGCTAGAGGCTTTTCAAGCAGTGAAACTATTCCCTTAAAATCTCTGTTTTAAAAGCAGTCCATTCTGCATTGCGCTGTTGGACAAGTTCTCACCAGATATTCCAGCCAGGTCTGTGCAGCACATGTTCCCCGCCACAGTGAATGGAGGGATGGCTGCTCCCTCTGCCCAGGAGGCAATGAGGGCTGAGCCCAGTGCATCCTCCCAGTCTGCCCTGTTTGTAGACCCACTCGTGCTCACAGCACCAGTGTATGCTCAGCTCACCAGCAGCCCTCCATGCTCTGGCTCTTGACTGATGACAGTCACAGAAAGATCACAGTGCTGAGGAGAGGTGCTGGGGAAGACACTTGACAGCAGGCTGAATTGCTGGCCAGGAGCAATGACGCCTCCTGTTTTCACTCTTTGATCAACTGCGATTTGAACTGACACTTGGATTTAACTTGTTTTAACTTCCACGTGCAAACTTGCCCCAAGTAGACAGGTCCCTCAGACTGTTCAGGGACACCTCCAGATGAGCTCTAGTGAGCCCTGATGAGGCAAACTCCACAAGTTCTACCCACTCCATCCCTTCATGGGAGGCACCCACTGTCAGGGCCGAGGATCTAGCAGTAGGACATTCTCTTCAGCTACCCAAAACTCTACTCAAAAGCCCAGTTTGGGACCATCAGGTTTGAAAAATTTGATCTCATGTTGAGCATGGTGGTGAGCAAACTGCCAAACTATGTCAGAAATGCTCGTATAGTATATAAGACACCATTTCTCAGCAAGAGCTGTAATGTTGGCTGATAAGCTGGCTGTTGATTCAGTGAAAATTCAGCATGGCCAAAGCTGGCAGTGCCTGAAGCTGTTTATGAACTGGGGTCACATACAGTGGGTAATTTGGGAGGAGAAAGATGGAGAATAAATGTTAAAAAAAAGGAATATAGCAAGCATAATTTGAACTGAGGAAGTTCTGTGTATTGTGTTGAGCTGCTGTTCCACTGTCAGGTTTAGTATTTTTGAATTAAGAAATTACCTTGCTATTAAAAAGAAACCCTAAACATCAGAAGCAAAATGTATGAAAAGGAAATAGAATCTTTTCTCTTGGATCAAGTTAAATGTTCTGCTTGATCAGGTGTGATTGAGGTTCGCTTACCTCAGTCTAGTTCTGTTTGGTGCTTTGTTTTGGAAAAGGACAGTTCCCCCCCTCCACATCTTTAGGTTCAATTGACACGAAAGAAAAGCTTTCCGTGCTAAAAAATTACTATTCCTCATCTGTCCCTGCTCTGGCTGTCTGGAGGAGCCCTTCACACAGCTGCCACCTGGCAGGAGGTATCTGCACGCCCCTGGCTGGCCCAGGGCTGTAGGACCCTCCCAGCTGCAGATGGGGCATGTGGCTAGGATGGTGGAAAGAAAGGGAGTCGTCTGCCACGTGTCATCCCTCTGAGCATCTTACCACAGCCAATGTTGAGCCTGGAAACCTTTTCCAGACGATGCAGTGCTGCTCAGCTAATTACTGCGTGCTTTGCTCATCTTTTGTCTTAGCTGCTTTTTGCATTCTATTAGTCCCATTGCTTGTCCTTGTAGATCCAGGCTCCTTCTCCAGTAGGTGGCTGCTTCTGCTGTTCAACAAATGCCAACGCCTGCTCTGCAGTGACCCAGGGATAGTCAGAGCTGTTCCTAGTTCGGGTAAGATGAAAGCTGCCCATCCTGATACTCCCAAGGCCACCTTCTACGTGTCTGTTCTCAGCAGCACAGGTGATGCCAATTAAGCAGATGACATCTTGGTGTGAGTTAGTCTTGATCTTACTGAATGCTTATGCAGGTGTAGTCTGGGTCTTGTGAACATGTGTCTTCAATTGATTTTCATCAGCGAGGCTGAAGAAAAACACCTTTCCACTTGGAAAATGAAATGCCTGGTGTACTCCATGCAGCAAATTATCAGGCTAGGTTTGCTCCCATTCAAACTCCTCGGGGCAGATTTTCCAATGTGCAGAGCCAGCCAGGCTGGTGGGGCAGCTAGCATAGAGCTGTTTACATCCAGCACCTGGAGGGCAGAACAGTTTGGGAAATATGGATCCTGCTGGAAGATTACTCCCCTGTAGCATCTTCTGCTGGAAACTGTTTCAACACAAGTGTTTGAAATGAAGGATTACTCTCTAGGAATCTGCAAAGACCTGCAGCTCTTTCTATAGGCACCACCCACAGAGGGTTCTCTGGCACAAACAAGTTCAGTTGGGTACCCAAGGTATCACAGTACCCTCCTCTGTCCTGGAGCTGTACTGGCAAAATGAAGAAATCCACTGTTTTCAGCCATGTAGATTTTAAACTGCTTAATCCTAAAGGGTGCCTCAAAGGCATATGAAGTTTCATCCCTCACAGCTTGAGTTGGTCACTATCAGCAATGCAGGTAAGATCTGTCTAGGGCATGTTTCCCCACCTCTGCATTCTGGGGGCCTTTTTCTCCTTCTGATACACCTGATCTGGGTTCTCAGAGGGGGAAGTGAGGGCCTGACCCAACTGAGAGATGCCTGCAGGCATCAGGTAAAGGCTACAGTCCATGAAGGAGTCTGTTCAGTAAAATTGGGGCATTTTCACTGTATTTTCCTCTGATTCTAAAACAAAACAGGTCCAGGGGATAATTCCTGTCCCATCTTTCTGGTCAGGGTCACTGTGCCTTGCTAAAGAAAGGGCTAGAGTGTGTTAATGCTGCTTTGAGGTTGGAAGTAGGGGAGGAAATTGCAATTCCAAACACGCTGTGGTACTGCTTCACATTTTTATCAGGACTGACAAATTCTGGAAGGATTTGAGTAATATATCATCTTCCTGGGGCATCTTTAGGATTTTATCATTTTTCCTTCAAGCCAGAAAACAATTCAAACTGCTTTGGAAACTGGTTTAAATGGCAAGTCTAGAAAGGCAAAGGACAAATTGAGAGCTGGTGAAAATGTAAACAGCCAAAATCCCAATCTCTCTCCAGCATACCTGGAGTCTGTATTAGCAGTGAGTACATGGGAAATGACCCCTTCTTGCTCCCAGCCTACTTTTTACTGTTGAAAATTACTGAGAGTGGTGTGAGCAGGTTAGCTCTGTGTGCCTGCTATTGCTTTGCTGCCATCGCTCTTACGGCTCTAATGGCCATTGCCTCAGCTCCACGTTCCCTGTAGCAGGGAAAAGAGAAGAGTATACAAATGAGGAATTAGACCAAACAACCCAGCCAAAGCCGACAGGCTGTTAATCAGTCTCCATCGACTGAAGGAGGCCAGTTGCGTCCAAGTCAAAAAAGCATCTGTGATTTGAGGTCTACCTTCATTCTACACAGATCAAATCCTCATTTTTCTCACTTTCCCATACCCCAAGGATGGAAATCTTGCTCAGAGTGACTTGTTTGCCTTTAAGCAGATGGTGTAAAGTGTTTCCCCTCTGATCCCTGTGAAGCAGTCGCACAACAGCCCAGCACTGCTCAGCAGAGGCACCCCCCTGGCGGAGCCGGTGCAGAGATCAAAGCTAAATCTTCTCCTTCGTGACTTTCCTCTTACAATTTTTTTTTCTCTCTTCTACTTTTTTTTTCCCATAATCAATCTTGATTTCTTTTTCTTCCCTATTCAGACTCAAGATCAAACAGGCCAGACATCTGCTTTTGTATTTTTAAAATCATTTTAATGATTTAATAATTTGTAGGGGGGAGGGAGAAGAGGGAAATAAAAATAATGACAAAGCCAAAAAAATTATACCATTTCTTTAATTCAGGCACAGTTGAGAGTGCCTGTTCTTCCCTATTCTTTTTTTTAATCTTGAGGAAATCATCATGATGATTGCAGCTGATGTACGCTGGCAAAACATTCAAGTAGACATGTGCCTGAAAACATGAATCACATCCATTTTCTTCTTTTTTTATTTTTTAGAAAATATGTTATACTGATTAAGGCTTTTTCATCCAAAAATGAAAAAAACCTGTAACAAACACCTCCTCCCTGTGAGGCAGGTAGAGACTGCATGGGATGGGCAAAAGGAGAAGGCAAGTTTGGGCAGCTTTTCCAGTGGGATGCATGGAGCGACAAAAAAAAGGTCAGTCTTCCCTTCAAAGCTTGACCATATTTTCCATTAAATACCCCGTAATTTCTCTCAACTGCATCTTATCTGGGGATGAATTACTGCCACCACCCAAGACACTCAGCAGACATGCCAGGCTCTTCTGTGGCTTTTGGGAAGATCCAAAACATGTATTTGAAATCCTTCCAATTTTAATGAGTTTCAGGGCTGGGGCTGTGGGAGGAGGAACCAGGAGGTGTCTGGGGACAGTCTCTGCTCTGGGGAAGGAAGCAATGCTGCTGCTGCTTTATTCACAGATTGTCTCCTTCTCCCTGGGGAACCTCACCTTTCTGTGAGGGCTAATCCTTCACTCAGTGTGACATGTTTCGTGCTCTAAAAGTTACAGGCATTTGGGTGCTATGTATCAGCAACAGGCCAAAAGATTACATGAAAACTCACACATGCTGCTTATTTTTGGAGAGGAGATGCTCAGCCTGCCAGCTGTCTCCAGGAAGAGGTCTTTTTGCAAAGAGTGATGGATGACACAATTTAGGGTACCATTCTGGTTCCCTCATTTCAATCTAAATATACTAAATGTTTTCTGGTTTTCTGATTATGGAGAAGTCATTTGAATGTGCTCACTGCATACTGTCATCTTGCTTTTCATTTTTTTGTGTAGATGTGAAAAACCTTAAAGCAGGAAAGTCAATGCAACTCGGCATCCAAATGTGTGCATAATCCCCCTCTTATCTGCATGCCATTTCTCTAAACAAATGTATTTTATGTTTCATGGTTCTGAGTTGCCCTGAGGAGAATCAAATCAAAATCAAATGCACCTGTGGAAGATAAGGTAGTCGATAGTGATTCCCACCCTCTCATGCTCTGGTTGCTGGTTTCACTGCAATTGCCTTTTTACTTTAATGGTTTCATTGCTGTTTCCTTAAAGACTGTGTTTCCATATGGATAGATAAAGTATAGGGTTTTTTAAGCTGTGTGCTCTGCAAAAATATGACTTGCTGACAAAGCTGGCAGTGGTAGATGTGGTCCAATGAGCAAGAAGTGGATTGCAGCCTCCCAAAGGGAGGGGGATTCCTTGGAGTACACAGCCCATAGAAGTGCCCCTGTCTCCACCTCGCCTGCCCTTTAATCAAGTGATCATATCGGTCACCTCGTTCCTTTCAATGGGGGAAAATTTGCAGACAAATTCCTACCAGCAGGACGTTGGAGCTCTCCTGGGTGGCAAGATAAAGATACCTGTCACCTCTGCCTGGCCCTGCCGCCAGCTCATGCTGGGAGAGTGAGGTGCTGGCTGTGGGGCTAGTCACTTCCAAATCCCTGTCAGAAAGTGAAATAAGATCCAGGTCCCCAGTGGCTCAGCAGACCCATTGACCAAGGCAAACAACTGTGTAAGTGGTCCCATATGCTGTAGGTACGTTAGAGGGACATAAATTGTACTTTGTGCTGGCAGCTTGCCCCCACTGTGGAATTGCTCTCACCATTTATTTATGGGAGGGTTGACTAGTCTTCCCAAAATATACGTGAGTGAAACCACAGCTCTGAAAACAGCATCTTCCCCAGCAGATTAGCCAGGAGAAATATTTGAAGAGATGCATCCACCAATGTATCAGGCTTTGTTGTCATGAGGTACCTGTCAGGCAGCTTCCCTCTCCTCCAGTCTTTGTCCCTCGACTACTCCCCCATCACCAGATGAAGATTGTGCAGGCAAGGATAAACAAAGAGCCTGTTCATAGGAGGGACGTTTTGGGAGCAGAAAGGACTGAATGGCCCAAGATACAGCAAGGCTTAATGCCGTAAATCTGATTAATTTACCTTGTGACAATTGTAACAAAAAAGTGAAGGCTGGGAGCTGGGGCTGTGGGCTGACCTTTCGCTTGCGCTGAAAGGCAGCACAATAGGGGCCGGGACTGATCAGGGGAATGACCCTGCCTTTCACTGCTACCTGCTGCTTCCCACAATGCGATCGGACACAGCTCTCGGGGTGATGAAAAACACCTTCCCGCCAAAGGCCCCTTTTTTTCCGCCCTGCCCTAGATGGAGCCGGCCCGAGGGTGTTTGGCTTGGGCTGAGCCGGCTGCGCTCGGTGCTAAGAGGGCATCACTCACTAAGGTTAATATCCACCAGGAAAAATCCCCTTAGGGACTTCAGGGTTGAACTCTGCATGGCCACCCCGTGTGCAGGAGGTGGTGGGGTGACTCTGGGCTGAGCTGACCAGCAGACAGAGAAAGGTTTTCAGGGGCTCTCATCCCACCACTGCTGCAAAATGTGGAGCCAAAACCCCAGCCTGTGGGGAGGAATTGATCCTTTGTGCTCAGCAGTTTGTGTGCCAGGGAGTGCCCTAGCCATATCTGAAGGCAGCAGATGTGGGAAAGAGTTTGTACATCCTCTGGATGTACATTTTCCATATTCCTTGGGTGCCCATTCATCTAATGAGCACAGGAGTTGCTCCTGTGTAGTCCCTTGCTAACCATGCCCTAAAGCACATGAGGAGGGCATGCAGTTCCTCCAGCAGCAGCATGTTCTGGTGGGAATTAATATTTGTCCCAGAAGCATTCCAGGAGAGGGTTATGTTTTGCTCAGCAGAAATGTATTTATCTGAGGAATTACCCTTTCCATTCAATCCTTGTTCTTCAGACTTGATTTTTGTCTACAGCACCTCTTTTGCACCAAGTGTGACTTCTTGCTTGAATGAAGTGGGACCAGAGAGACATTCATAAAAAAACCTGAAAACTTAAAAAAACTCTGAATCTTAATGGGACCACATACTAACCAGGCAAAACCTTTAAATGCATTGAATGGTATCTCCTGATATACATACAAAGAAATAGTTAATATAGGTGTTATCTCTGGAACATCTGCTGCAATTCTTGATTGTGGAGTCTTAATTGCAGACTAGAGTATCAAACTTTCGGAAAGTTTGGAGACAGAGACTGATTAGGGTCACCAGGTTATTTGGAATAAAATCCTAACCCTTACCTCTCAAATGCAGTGTCCAATTGATTTTCTCTGGACCATTACACACCACACTGCTGCCAAGCCCATGAGGGCAGTGGCAGAAAATCACACTTCTCAAAATCCCTTTGACACAGACGGCCTTTGCAGGCTCTTTGAGAGGCACAGCTTTCCCCTGTAATGACTGAAGAGAAGTAATGAAACTATCCTGGTTAGGGCTTAGCCATTTTCCAAACTGGAGCTGCATCCATTGAGGTTTTACTGCCCCAGGACTGTGCTTGCAAAGCACCCCGCCACTTGCAATGGGCTTGGATGATTAAAAATGTGAACTGTTCAGACAAATATAGCATTTTCATACAAATTACTGGATTCTATGTATTCCAGAATTTCAGCCTGCAAAACCGGGAAGAGTTTCAGACTGGGAGATGAGCTGGCAGAGATGGAGATGCATGTGGTGCAATTTGCTTAACAGCAAATTACTCTAGAGTTAAAGAGAACTCTTCACACGAAAGCTGTTTCTTATTATCTACATGGTCCCAGACAGCTTGGATTTGCCAATCAAATGATTTTTAATCAAATTGCTAACACCAGCCCTGGTTGCCCCCTCCAATGTGTCCCAGAGCTTTCACTGCCTTGGGGAAAGCAGGGTCTGGTATCCCAGCTAGAAGCCACTGAAGTTTGGGCTTCCTAAGGGGTTTCCTGGTATCCTTGTTTGGTCAATGAGTTGCCCCCTTTTTCCTAGTCTCCTGCTGGGAGGGGCGTGGGCTGCAGCCTCCCCAGGGATGAATTTGTCAGAGGAGATGGTGGGCCATGAGGACCTGCTGGCTTGGAGCCCCCTTTGCATGTTTTATTCTGCTGCTCCTAATCGTTCCTGGTGTGCTTCTTGCCTTTGTGGTCTTCCACCTACTTCAGGTTTAGGAAAGCAGCTTTCCTGTGTGCCTCCATTGATTTCCCAGCTCTGGGATTCAGCCGTTGCCCTGGGTAATTGGCAGCAGTGACATATTTGGGCTAAAATTTATTGTAAGCATGAGGAAAAGTCAGCAAACAGAGTTGAGTGCTGTGTCAAGTATTGCCTTTGACTTTCTAATGCAGCTGTTTGGGGTTTGTTTTGTCCCTGGACTGAGAAAGCCTCTGTTCTGGTTGAGCCTTTGTCTGAGATGTTGGAGGTTAGTCTGAAGAGAGCCGTCTGAGAGACCCTACTAATCCCTTTTTACTTTTCTAACAAGAAAATCAAGTGGGTTTTTTTATAATAACAATAATTTGAGCTAATAAGTAACATGCTGGCTGGAGCTGCAGCTGCCTGGGGTGGAGCAGGTCTGTTTTCTCCATCTAATTAGAAAGCCTTAGCTAATGTCACACGTCTTCATTTGCAGTTTTTCTGGAGAGATCTGGACTCTTACAGCTAAATCAATGTGGGCTTGGTGGCCAGGCACCAATGCTGGCTTCCACCACCCAGAGCTCAGCCTCCTCCCTTCATCAGTGCTGTTCAAACCTTGTTCTGCCCTTGCCCTGAGCATTTTTAGGAGGATCCCAGGCTCTGCGGTGGTATCAAAGCAGGACACCTCCCCATGAATCAGCCAGGGGTGCTTTAGGACTCTAGGTTCCTCTTTCTGTGGATAGAAATATTTATTTTACTATTCCTTTCGTTCCTCCATGCTGCTTTCCTGCCTCATCAAAAGGCATTAGCAAACTAAATCTTCATCAGTGAGGGAGGTCTCGCTTCCTTTCAAGGATAACAATTCTGTAAGTCGGTGGGAAGATTAAAAGTCTGGTACTAAGTAAAAAATCATACAGCTGGAGAAGGCAAATACCTGTAACTGTGTTCATTAACAATATTATATCATCTAAATGAAAGAAAGTTTAAAGGCTTAATGAGTTCCTTACCACTGATATGTGCTTTTTGGTGCCAGCGTAGACAAGAAGAAAGATTAACTTGTTTTACCTCTGCCCCACTTTGAGGCTGTTTGCAAACACTTTAGGAAAGTGTTCATACTCCCATAAAATTGATTTTCAGTGGTAGCTGAAGAGGAAAAAATATTTTCTACTGAGTGATTTTTACAAGAAGATTAACTTCACAAGACCTCAACTTTGGCCTTAGCTGGCCTTGACAATGCCTCCCTTTTAAGAAGGTGATGCAGCCATCTCTAATTAGCCACAGCTAGTTATTAACTCATCTGTTAATGTCTAGACCCACAAATGTGAAATTTCAATGTACGAGGAACCAAGGATAGGCCAATAAGGATAAAATCATGTCTATTTTGGTTTAATGGATTCCATTTCCATTGTTGCCACATTTTATTTGGACAGTCATATGGATAGCCGGGCTTTGGGACCGCCTGCAGAAGGCTGACCACTCCCTTCAGTGCACTCTTGAGCCTCTCTGGCCCTAAGGACATTGCAGAAAGTGGTAAGAGTAACAGTCTGCTCTCTTCCAGACTTATTTGCCAAGTTGTTCAAGGTTATGTTGGTGGTAACTTGCTTAAATACCACATTAATGCTTTCAGTATCCCCTGAAACACTGGGAATGAAAGGAGAGTGGTCTCATGACAGTGAGGTGAGCTATTTCCCCTAATTTCCTCTCTCTTTAATGCATCTAAGAAAGGGTCCCTCAGTCTGAATTCTCACTGCTTTGGTGGGGGACTTGCAAGGAGAGAAGCCAGGCCATTGAAGACAGTCCTTAACATACTCCTCTGAAGAGATGTTGTGGCCCTGGTTATTACTTAATGCCTTTCAAATCAAAGATAAAACCAAGGTCCTGACGTTAGTTCAGCTTGGTCTTCATCTGGGTGATGACTTTTCAGTCTTTCTCAAATAGCCTCAGAACTCTGAGACATTTGGTACAGGAAAGCTGAACCTTTACTGGTCTTGAATAATCATGATTATTAGGCACCTCGCCTCACTTGTAATGAAAACAAGCATATAACTTAGACTTGCTGTCAAATGCAAACCCAGCTGGTGCTACCACTGGCTTTAGCTAGAAGTGAGAACTGGCAAGGTCTCCTGTCTTGGTAAAGGCCGTGCTATTTATTTGCATGACAATCATTAAATAGCAGAAATGTGTATTTTCCAATTTTAAAAATGAAAAATTACATGTAATATTGTACCAAACAAGCCATTTCCCTCAAACTTTCTGCCATTTCCCTCAAACTTTCTGCCTTGAGTTTCTGTGGAAAGACTCCTGCCCAGCTTTAGTCATGGGAAAAAAAAATTTCCTTAATATTGTTTTGGTCAGGAAAAAATATATTAAAAAAAAATAAAATCTTTGTTTGCATGACTAGGTCTCAGTCATGAAAAACTGACCCCAAAAATTCTGGCTAAGAGTTTCCTCCAACTGTAGAGGCACAAAGCGGAGCACGTTATTTGAGAAGACACATGTTTGAGCAGAGTGAGGACTGGGAGGAATCTGAGGAAGAAGAAACCACTTGGAAGCTCCTTGTTTCTTAATAAGTGTTTTGTTTAGTGTAGAGCACTCAAACCAAGCAAGACACTGGTGGCTGGGACCATGTCACATAAGGCAGCCTGCGCAAGCCTGCCCTTTTAACACTGCCCATGTGGAGCTCTGGAAAACAAACCCTTTTCCAGGTCCAGCAAGGCTGAAGCTGCTCCTTCCCCAGTGCCTCCAAGGGCAACTGAGGCCATCTCAGGACAGGCAGCTTTGTGTCCTCTGCAAGGACCAAGCCACGTGCCATCCCACAGTTCTGATGTCCAGCCCCTCTGTGACTCAGGCAGGCACCAAGGTTTTGGACTATTTCTTGGTATTCTCCAGACCTCCTGGGCTTGTAAAGCCAGACAGGAAATCTTGTAGAAGATGGGTTTTCATGTCTGAATCCCAGCCAAGCCAGTTTTGAGGACTACCTGGAAATAGCTGGAAGACAGTCTTGGTGGAAAAAATTCTCACAGTTTGAGTCGTAGCTGAGGACTGGAAGCTAGGCAAAATTTCAATCTGGTTGAAGTCCCAGGGTATGTAACAGGGTGAGGACATCCCCTGCAGGGCTTTCTGAAGGATGTGAGTGGCAGATTAACTCACCTCCCTCATGTTTCTGGGATGTGAGAGACAAACTCCATGCAGCTCCTCTGGAAATCCCCCTACATTTCCAGACTTTCAAGTGGTGATTCCCAACCTTCTCCCTCTGGAAACCAGATTAATTTCCTCATGTAATTGTGCTTCTCATGTCCTGGCTTCAGGCTTTCCAGCACTTAGTTCACCTTTACCTTTGGCTGCATGGTGAATACCACGCAAGCTCTCATCTCCAAAAAGGATGGAAAAGTTGATTTTTTTTGCCCAATAAAACTAAAGCAGCTTTCAAACTTGGTCGCAAACCCTCCTGCCTGTAGTCTGATAACAGAAGTTAAATCTTGTTATAAACCTAGTCAGCCCTGTGGAGTCTGGTAGCTTTTCTGCCTTTCCCCCTGGAAAATATCACCAACAGACAAAAATTCTCTGAGGTTTCAGGCATTTGTCCCTGGTAGGGTACCAAGCACGCAAAATCATTTGCTGTGTTAAGTCCAGCCTAAGCAAAGTAAATTGCAGCTTCCATGATTTATATTAGAAGCCACAGATAGGAAGGAAAAAACAACAGTTCAGACCTAAGCACTGAGTGTCTGAATTTGAAAAACGCCCACCATTCAGTCTTCAAGAGCACTTTCGTAGCTGCTGTAGAGAAAATAATTAAAGAGATGAAAGATACAGTGACTGATAGTAATAAATCTCATGTGGCTGTCTTTGCTCTCTCAGCAAACATAAATCACTTCTGCCTTTAAAATATGGCAACAAGCATTCTCTCCAGATCACTCGCAATTTATTAGACAAGGTCATTAGAAATGTATTTGGGCAAAATCTGAATTTATTAACTGAGTTACTTAATAGCTTAATTGTTCAGTTGATGATGGGTGTGTGCAGTGCCCAGTTTTGGAGGAGGGAAGGAAGGCAGCCAGCTAGGTTATTAGGCAGGAGGTGCCACATAGGCAGCTCACTGGTATAGAACAGGTGTGGGAGCTGAAGGGAACCTTCCACAGGATCCTGGGCTCTGTAGTGTAGCACGGGTTGGCTGAGGCAGCTTCTAATTAGCATCAGGCAGGTGTGTTTGTCTCCCTAGTAATTGGCTTAAAGTTGGCCAGGTCGTTTTTAGGGAAAAAGACCTGTTAGAGAGCCTGCAGCTGTGCTAGACCAAAGCTTGTCTTAGCCTTTTCTTTCTGTACTAATTTGGGAGGGCAGTGGGGAAGTTGAGGGAGGTTAGACAAGTTCAGCTTTACTCTGGTCCCTGCAGGGTGCACATCCCTGCATCACGGTGAGCTGCCTTCCGTGAGCTGACAGGGCTGAATTCAGATGAATTTTAGTCTGTGCGTGCAGGAGGCTCTGCTAACTCTGCGGCAAATGCCAGAGGTACCCTGCCAGGAGCTCCCAGCAGGGACCATCAAGCAGCAGAGGCTGTTCCGGGAGCAGCCAAACCCAGCAGGCTCAGCGGAACGTGTGCCTGTCTCCGGGCGGGTCTGGCTGCTGGAGGAAGCACGCCGCAGGGATGAGGCACAGGTACTGGTGACACCTCTAAGGTTGCTGTCTCACAGACCACCAATGGGCAGTCACCATGGCTGCTGGGAGAGCTGTGATGTGCTGCTGGCATGGGGTGTGCAGCACTAGTCTGGGGCTCTTCAGAGCAACACAAAGTTCAGCTTGTGAAACAACAAGAAGATACTACAAATATCAGATTTGGCATAGGTTTCTGCTCGCTCAAATGCTGCTATCACATCTGCACCTTTGCAGACTCTGTCTCAGCAACACTCATTACCTACATCTTCTGCTCTTAATCAGACATAGTTTTGCACTTGTTCAGTAGGTAAAGCCTCACTGAACCCGTCAGCTTAGCCAGCACCTTCCTTTAGGTAGGGAGAAGGCTTCCAGTGGGGACTGGTTCCTCCTAAGATGTTCAGTTCCATGAAACAATGGTGTTTGCTTAATTTTTCTCCATTTCCCATTCTTCTTTCCATGCTTGTTCTACCTGCCCAGGAGAAACCAAGAACTCCAGGAGACAGTACAAGACAGACTGGTAGATAATTCTTGTTGAACTCAGTGGGTATTTTTCTTGGTGGTGTACTTCATGATTTGACTTCTACATTTTTTACCATGGTTTGTTTTCTCTTTCCCTCTCATGATGGGTAGCTCCAAAGTAAGAGGAGAAAACATTAATTTAATGACTGCAATGACAAACTTTATTACAGTAGCTTTATGGGGAGAAAATGTCTTCGCTGCATAACAGTGTCCCAACAGACATGATGTCATTGTGTCTTAAAAGGTGTTTGAGCTGGAAAAATCTTTTCAGTGGTGTTTTAAGGGGCTGTTTAAATGATTAATAAGGTTTACATGTGTGATTTATTATCTCAAAATAAAAATGTACAGTAGATATAAAACGTATTTGAAAAGGATGGCTGTGTTTGTTAATGGTACAGGTGTTATACTGCCAGACACTATCAAAATAAATGTCCTTGACTGTTTGAGAAAAATGTAGCATCTGGCCAAATTTTATATACCTGTATATATGCATCCTGACAATTCGTGTTGGAAGGAAGAAATAGCTGGACAGATTATTATTTTGGACCTTGTATCATGAAATAACACAAACATGGGATTTCACCTGTTTTCCCTGCTCACTAGAGATGCACCTAGAGCATGTGTGATGTATTTGTTGAGTAAGTGCAACCATTGAAGATATTTAATGGTGTTTATCACTGCACATCTGAGAATATTTACCTAATGGACAATAGCTAATTCCCCTCCAAATGGGGCTTGTTGAAGTTAAGCTCTCACTGCTGCTCCTGAGGCACAGGCAGGGGCAGTGGCTGGAACTGACACCAACAGCAGCCATAAGTGCCTGTTTTCAGCCTTCCAGATGTTTCTCTTTGAAACTCCTCCTTCTCATGTGTCGTGTCTACCTGCAGGCAAAGTTATAGTTTTGTCAAAGTCTTTCTGAGGCAGAGTTCTAACTTCTGTCTCAAAAATTTAAAGAAAGGCTGAGTTTGCCCTTATTTCCAGTGTAAGTTTTGCTTATGGAAAGGTTCTCAGTAGCAAAGAGGGTTTGCTTTAATGCAACTTTATTTGTAAATCTTTGAATTGCAGGATATTAGTTTAGATTATTAGAAATTATGAGACTCAGGACCTTCTCACGCACTGGCTGCATGATGACTCCTTACTCTCTGTTCTAGTTAGCGCTCTGGAGTTTGCAAATGTCCATGCAGTCTTCTATATCTGAAAGTGTTCTCTTCCAAAATTGTCAACTTCCATCCTTTGGGCAGGAATACCAAGCAGACAGTTGCCTGTGTCCCAGAGGTCTGAGGTCTGATGCTTGTATCTGCTCTGCCCCACACCAAGGACCCTGCTCATGTTGCCAACTATGCGATTTTGGCATCTCCTGGCATTTCTAACTTTTTTAAAATAAACCCAAATGGAAATTGCATTCTGCTTCCTCTGGGGTTTCCACGGAGCAGATCTAATTATCTTTCTTTAATAGCACTAATTGGCTGCTCAGCCCACTCCTCCCTGCTCCCTTTATCCCTCATGCTGCCCCAGCCTCTGGGGCTGCATGGAATTTAAGCATGGTCTGATGGTTTGTGAAACCATTTTGACTTCTTGCCCTCAATTCGCTCGTGCTACCTGAGCTCCCCGACCTGTTGACAGAGGAGCTTTCCTTTGTCTTTGCAAATTGACACAGCTGCACACTTGGCAAATAGACTCAGATGTTGAGCTTGAGGCTGAATGGATCCTCCAGATTAGCATGGGGGAGAATTAGCTTAAAAAACGCTAAGCTGTAGCCAGCAGCAGGAGAATGGAGTGAAGCTCTTTATCAGGATTCACTGCCACAGAAAGGGGCTCCCTGCGCTCACAGCGATATTTACTTCCTTTGGGAAGGACATTCCAGGAGCTGATAGCTCATCCTGATGCTGTACCACCCGTCCAGAGTTAATTAGCCCACTATATAATGGGGAGATTCGCCTGGAGATTACATGGGGTGATCTCTCGACGAACAAGCTGTTTGCAGAGTGTTTTGGGGCTCTTGGTAAGCACCAAAGTACAAATGCAAGCAGCAGAAACTCTGGTGAAGGGATTGATGATGTGGTGTCCAGCAGATCTGTGGGCAGGGGCCAGGACTGGGCCCTCATGGATCCACAGTCTCGGGGTCCAGCTGCCCCATTCCCATGGCATGAGTGGACACAGAGCTCATAAATCCTTACTGGCACCTTTTAGCAAATAGTTTGGAATGTTGTCCAGGGAGATGAATTTGCCCAGTGCAGGGTGTGCAAGGCTTTATGAGGCCCTTTTTGCAAATGGCTTGTAAAGTTTGCCATAAAGAGGAGTTCTCCCAAATGGTGATGGTCACTCCTGCCTTGACAGTAAATCCAGGGTTCAAGTTGGGAGACAGGGGCTGCTCTCAGCCAAGGGAAGCCATCTGCCTGCCCTGCTCTACCCACAGGCAAGGGGGCAATTAATGCCGAACAACTCATTAATGAGTTTATAGCAGGTTAAAGAAAATGCCTCAAATAAAACTACAGGAGATCTTCTATAACTCTACATGGCTGTAAATATGTATTAACTTAATTACTATCAGCAATTATAGCTCAGTTTGGGAATAGTTGAAGTTGGTGCACACAAAAAGGGATTATGATCCTTAGAAAATTAGTGTGAAGATAAAAAGGATTTAATTCACATTAGCTAATGAGCAGAGGCAGAGTTACAGAAATGGCAGCCCCCCCTGCTTTACAGTGCTATAAAGGGTAGGGAGCATCCAGGCTTTGTGTCCCAGGGCAAGCACAGCCAACCATGTGTCCAGGGAGCTGAAGAGTTGGCACTTTCAGGAGTATGAAAAGGAAGAGCCTGCCCCTCTGAGGGGACATGTGCCCACTGGAGTTACATCCTCAAGTTACATCCTCACTGACTTCATGCTCAGCCTTTTCTTGGAGGGGATCAGGACCAGCTCCTGTTACCTACCCATTGTGTCCCTGGATCTTGTTTTCCCTCATTTTCTCCCTGGGCCTACAGCTGCAGAAGCTGGTTGGGCTTGTTCAGGGTGGAAGGTCTGTATTTCACAGACCTCAGATTTTGGACAGAAACACCTAAGCTGACCCCAGGAATGGCTAGAAAAGCATCTCTCCTTGGACTGAGCATCTGTGTCTCCTTTTCCTGTCTTATTACAGTGGTTTTTAACCCTATCCCTTAAAGATAAATGTCTAGTTTCCTCTTAAATATGCTTGATTCCTTTTCCTGGTTTTGAGTCTTGTTATAACATTCTCTACCAAATTCAGTATTCATTCCATTTCTCCTTCCTGTGGTGACTTTTAGATGTATCTGCAAAAGCTCATTTTTCCAGATTGCACAAAATCAAGTTGACTCTGCAAATCTTGCTCCAGAATGCTCATTTCTGCCTTGAGATAATTTTTGTGATCCTCTCAGTGTTTGCCAATGTTTCAGCACATGGTTTGCTATGTGAGCATCAGAAGGTGGAAAGTCCTTTCCTGTGACAGATCTCTCCTCTCTGCCCCAGAACCTCCTCAGCTTTTAGCCACATCAGCATCATTCGGCTGGAGCCAAATCACTCCAAGAACTGAAAAGTCCTCAGTCCTCACCCTGAGTCCTCCATCACCTGATGGCCCCCTCTCTCTGTCTCAGTTTCCCATCTCTAGTGTGATTAACATTGTCTTAAATATTCATGCCTCACTCTTGCTGGCATGCTTGAAAGCTGGAATATTTTTCCACCTGCACATTTCTGGTGAGCTGTTTCTCTGACGAAATCAAGTAAGAGTTGGCGATGCAAAGAACTTTTCCTAAGCACACCTCCTGGTGTCTGTTCAGCTGTTGGTGGTATTGCGGCCTCCCACTCCACCACCCAGACCTGGATTTCAGGCTCCACCGGGGCAGGATTGATGGGGTCTCCAGGATACCCTGGGCTGAGCCTGAAATTGCTCCTGCTCTTTGAAGATGCAAAGTGCCCTTATTGCAGTCCTCAGCCTTTGAGAATGGGGAACAGAGCTGGAAACCCGGAGAGATAAAGCCGCTTTGTGATCACCCAGCGCTTTTGTCATGCACCGAGGCTGCCAATACAATTGCAATATCCCTTATCTAGTGCTCAAGCCAGCCTGCCGGTTTGGAGACAGAAGGTAGAAATACAGCCTGTGAAACCACCGGGAGATGAGGGACGTGGCTAACAGGACATTCTGTAACCCTGGAAAAAGAATTAAAAGCCTAAACCCAGGCAGGCTTCGAGAGTGGCAAAAGAGCAGGGACCTCTGGACCTCCTGAGTTTTCCCTACTTTCTGAACCTAAGCACAGGAAACCTTTTCAGGATGCCCAAGTGTATGTGTTCCCGAATGACGTCCAAAGACCTGCCTTTTCGAGATCCCCAGCAAACACCTCCTGAGCTGTGATCATCAGCACCCAGCTGAGTGCCCAGATATCTCCACTCTGATTGAGCGGACTCACCAGTACCTGTAGGTCAGGGACAGGAATGCAGCAGACTCAGATTCTCCAGCACAAATGGAGATGTTTTCTTGTCTTCCAAACCACAGAATACGACTTTTGCTCAAATCATCTACTTTTACCTCCTGATCTGCTTCTTCCACACCAAGTTCAGTTCACATGTGTTCATCTCTGCTTTACTGTTAATTATCTCACTTCTGAAGGCTCCTGCGACCATTAAGAAACCCATCCAAGGAAAAGCCCGGGTCTGGGCTCTGGAATGACATTTGGAGCAGTAGCAACGTTTGAATACAATGGAATTTCCTTCAGAACACAAAAAAAAAAAAAAAAAAAGGAAAGGACCCTTCAACTTGTTTTCTTTCCACCCACATCCCCCTCCTGGAGGAGATATTCGCCAAGACTCACAGATGGGATCGTTTACAGTTTCCTTTTGAGCTGCCTTGGCCCTTCAGGTTTTGTTTATTCGAGCTGGGCTCTCAAACAGGGGAGGGTGGGACAGGGAAGGCCTCCCTTCCATAATCCAGTTTGGATTGACGTTGCTCAAGTTCCCCATCTGACAGAAGATGATTGATGAGACCAATGCTGGCTGTAAACTTGGGAGGGTTTGGGGGCCAAGCAGCTCTGCTCTTTAAATCCCAGTTGTTGAAGCAATCTGGGAAATGGCATCCCAGGGTAATTTCAAATCCACAGCAGGAAAAAGCAGTGGAAATGGGAGGCGCTCTGACATTGCAATGGGGTGGCTGAAGGGATAGCTGGGGATTTTTTTGTTTGATTTGCTTGTGGAAGCACACACGGTCCCGAGCTGAGGTTAAAATGTACTTAGAGAGAGCAGAGTATAGAGAATTAGTTCTGCAATAGAAAATCACCTGGAAAGCTGCTGGGTGAGCTGAGGGATACTCCAGAGAGAAGGAAATCATCACTACACATGAACTCTTTGAAAATTATCTTGGTGGCAGTGGAATAAATACACACTTGTTAAGAGCACAAGGAGAGGACAAGACCCCTATCTGACTCATGGGCCCAGGCAGCAAGGGGACAGTAAAAATAGTGGCCCTGCCTGAGGTGCATGACTTGATCCCCAAAGCTCTTCATGGGTCATTTACAGGGAAGTTACATTACAGTTTCTCCTTTCCAAAAGAAAGGATGACTGGCACTGCGTTTTATTGCTATACTGAACAAGCCTATCCTGGTGTTGGACTGGGTGGACTACAAAGCGTGTTGGGTTGGGTCTCCAGGGGGTTTATTCAACGCTGTAAGTACCCTGCAGCCTCTAGACTGGAAATTTAACAAAACCAGGAGAGCTAACCTAGAAGAAAGCAGCCAGGGGTGAAGCAAGTCCCTGAACTAGATGCACTTTGAGTAGCTGCTCCGGTCAGACTGGATGACTCTGCAGGTCTGGGATAGGAAGGAGGGGATTTCCCCTCTTTCCACCAGTGCTGCTGGTTTAAATCCAACCACAACTGAGCAGTAAACAAGAGTCACCACCCACCAGCCACCAAGTGACCTATGTGCAGTGAATCCAGGTACTCTGGCCACACAGACCTCTAGCAGAGGGATCCTGGGCTGAAAAGAGTATTTTCTGTGGGAATGTGCTCTCATTTCAGCAGTGCTGCAGAGATATTGTGGGATGCAGAGATACCACATACTGGCACTGCAGCTGCATCCCAGGATACAGCCCTGACACACAGAGCAACAGGGAGTGTCTGCTCAGCAGTCAGGGTACTGGAGGCCCACAGCCCAGCAGCATCAGAAGGACCATGTAACTGGGACAGCTGTGGTCAAAGGGGTGGCAGTGCCCTATAACACTGCTGACAGTCTGTTGTCAGTAGAAGATCCGTGGTGCTGCAGCTGGTCAGGCTGAACTGAGAGCAGCTTGGGTATATTTATAACTGCTTGGACACAGTGGGGTTTCTCAGGTGGGACAGGTAGGATGCTACTTACCTGTCAGTTCCCTGGTGTCTCATGGACCTGACAAACAGAGAAGGATTTGAGCAGACATTTGAAGAGCAGATTTTTTTTATATGGGACTTCATCTCCTGAGCAGATGGACAAAAGGGGATAAAGCCAAGCAAAAATACACAGCTGCTTATTTATCACTTATATTCAGGACATCTGAGCCATACACCCCTCCCACTGTGCAGGGGCTGCACAAACCACACGGCTGAGGTCCTACCCCAGAGTTTCCAGTTTAAGATGGGGGATTAAAAAGAAAACTCCCCAAAGTCAGAGGAGTAGCAGCTCTGAAATCTCTCTACAGATCTCCATCTGGTAAGAGAAGTGCAGACAGGGGCATGTTTTCTCCAGATCAGCTGCACAGTGAGAGCGGCTTAGATGAACTCTCCTGGCTGGTAATAAAATGATTTTACATATGTAGGAAGCAGGATGTGCAAAGCCCAGGAGTCTGATCTTGTTTCTGAGATCAAACAGAGTCTTATTGTACAGGGGTGTAGAGCTGATGTAACTGTCTAGTGTGCCGGACACAATCGCCGTGGTTACGCAGCTGGACCGGAATAAAGCAAGTCTGTATCTGAACTCATTAATTTTTACAACCAACTGAACCGCTCTGCCTTTTTGGTGGCAGAGGAGCTTTCCCCCCAGCCATCAGCCCAAGGCTGGCACGGTGGGGGGCAGCCAGACCTGTGCTACCCCCCCACCACCAGCCGCCCACCATGTCCCCAGGGATGCCGCAATAGTCCGACTCTGAGACATGCCAGGAGCTGAGGGGGATTAGGGATGAAAACGCAGGCTTAACGTGAGCAGAGCTGTTGCTCTGCCGGCTACAGGTTATGTCAATGTTTCCATTAGAAACCCCCTTTCGCAAGGTTTATGGCTTGGCTGTGAAAGTGCCCTCCGGGCTGGGCTCTGGCAAGCCAGGGAAACCCGCGGTTTTCGGCTGAAATACTCGGTGCAGCTGCTTCCCTGCTTGTACATGGCTTTCTGCCAGTCTGCAAATCGAGGGGGCTTACTCACTAAGCTGTACGGGCAGCAGGATTCCCCCGATCCCTGTGTGACTGGTCCCTGCCTGCCGTGTCCCAAGACCGGGGCTGCCTGCCCAGCACTCGCACCGTGGGATCCCCAGCCCCCAGGCGATGCTGCGATGCAAACCAGGTGAATTTACCCAGAGAAAAATCAGGGGCGCAGCACCAGAGCTGCGGCAGGGTAAGGGTGTGTGACTGAGACTGCTGGTTGCTTCTGGCCACCGCACCAGGAGCGGGACCAGGAATCCACCCCACGCTCCTCTGCAATAACCATCTCCATGCTTCCATGGTGGTCCTCCCTGGGAGTCCAGCTGGGAGCTGAGCATCCTGGTGTAGATGGCTGAAACAACAACCATGGCCCAGAGATGGCAGAAGGTTTTTAGGTAGTGGCCACAGCCCCTGGCTGGACCCTGGATCTAACCCATACCCAGCTGCTTGCTCCCAGGAGGTGCTGCCTGGCCATGGGGCGCACGCAGCTGCCTCTGTTCATCCCATCCCTTCCCACTCCTGGGAAGCTGCTCTTGACACACTCGTATTTGTCTATTTCAAAGAGTTGCCAAGAGCTCTTGCAAACTGGGATTTCACTGTGAGTAGGACCTCCTAGGGCATGCAAGACTACTTTCTTCCTTTGTTCTACCTGGAAGGCTGGAAAAGAGAAAAGACAGATGCCAGCAAGCTGCTCAGCATAGCCCTGGGATCCCCAGTGGCAAAGCACCCAGCTTCCCTTGCAGGAGGGTACAGACACATCCCCCTGCCCAGCTGTGAGCATCCTTGGCCTCACGCAGAGGTGTTGGAGGCAAACTCCTAAGTTAAGAATGACTGCACTAGTCTTGGAGCATAAAAACAAATATAAAATACTTAGGGATAATTTTCAGGGGTTTACGCCCAAAGCATACTGTGCGTCTCAAGCTGTTGTACATCCCCAGCCTGGCAAGAGGGGTGTCTCTGCAGCAGCTAATGGGAGGCACAGAGCAAGGAGCAGCTTCTGGTCCCAGCTTGGAAACAGTCTGTACTCCAGGTTCTCATTCCAATTTATCCCACCATTGGATTGCTGGGGACCCTACTTCCACCATCCCCATACCTCTCTAACCCCAATAGCAGGCTCCATTCACCCAACAACCAATGGAGACAAAAAAAGAGGGAGGAAAGAAAAAGACCCAACTCCTTGCTGTTTTTCTGCTGCCTTTCCTGTATATTTGAGTTACCATGGTTAGTTTTCCACTGTTCTCCTTGACCCCCACAGCTTTCCCTTATGAGTTAGTGTCCTGGAATGTCTCTTTACGAGGTGCCTAGAGAAGTAAAGCTGACCTGATGCCAGTGCCCCCACACTGAGGACTTTATTAGTTTTTTAATTTTCTGTCTGGGTGCTCTCTCTTGCCTCAAACTTTCCACGGCTGCTAGGATTTATTAATGAAGGAGGTTCGTTTGTGTCCTGCCTCCCCTTCCCCTGCTCACTGAACTGCTGCTGCGTTGCCAGTTGCTATTTTAAATGACTTTTTGTGGGGTTCTGCTTCGCAGGTTCTGCACAAGCAAAATCTTCCCCCAGATCTCCTGAAAAATCTCAAAAAAG
Organism: Turnix velox; assembly: GCA_013400935.1. NCBI lineage: Eukaryota > Metazoa > Chordata > Aves > Charadriiformes > Turnicidae > Turnix > Turnix velox. Next base: position 85,152 of record VZTY01033217.1, read on the forward strand.
CACAAAAGAAAAACAGGGGACACAGCTGGAAGCAACTGTGATGTGGTAAGTGGAGTGCAAGTGGGGAGTGCTCTCAGTCCAGGAAAGCTGAGAACAGACACATTTCCTCTGAGATATGAAGTCAAAGAATTAAGTGGATCAAATCACTTTCATTCCTCCTAAATACTTAAATGATTAAATATGAGATTGGTAGGGAGCCTCCTTGTCTCCCATGCTGGAGAGACCCAGGGACACCAAGAAAGAGGTTGAGGGGCAATGAAGGTCACACAGAAATGTGCTGCATGGGGAGGAGAGGAGGGTGAGTGAGGCCAAAGGAGCAGTGAGTCTCTGAGTTATAAACATGGCCAAAAGGATGTGGAAAAGGGAAGAAGGGACAGACTTTTAAGGCAAGAGGAGAAAAGGACAAATATTTATTTGTCCATAAAATAAGTCTCCATAGCAATGAAGTGCTGTACAATACATTTTCAAAACAAACCCAGCACGGCAGTGCACAGGCAGAGCTGCTGGAGGAGGATGTCCTCATGGATGGCCAGTGTTATACGAGGGACTGCCAGCTTCACTCAGCAGGGGACAAAGAGAGGATGTTCCCTGGGGAAATTGGGCAGTCCCAACCCATGCGCTTGGGTTGGGGTTATTTCTGCTCTGGAGTGGAGGTGGAGTGAGTACATGTATTTTTATCACTGTGCCAGGATCAGGCAGGTGAAAGATGAGTAAGATTTCCTGGGGTCAGGCAGGGAAGGAAAAAGGATGTGCTGCTCCAAAATGCTGGGAAGAGAAGGGGGCTGACAGGGAGGAAGAAATGCTGGCTGCTGCCCCAGGAGCTGGTGGTACCATCCAGTCTGATACCTGCCTTGGGCAAGTGACATGCAACAGGACAGGCCCCAAGATGCCTGGTCCCTGGCTCTGGGGTTATGGGGCACCTTGAGCTCATTACCAAGCACGCAGCATCCCCTGGGCAGCTGTCGGCAGCAGCACTGTCAGTGCTTCACAGCTGGAGTGAGTCCTGCAGAGACCACACAGGCAGCATTTCACCCTGTGAGGAGAGGAGATAGTCAGAAGAGTCCTGATCCCGAGCTCTGGGGTCCACCAGCCACTCTTCCCCAGCCCCCTTCTCTATGGTGTGAGCTTCGTGGCAGCTTGACCCCAAAATACCTCAGCAGCAGCATCCAGCACCTCTGCTGGATCTCATGCTTAGACAAATGTCACTGAAAATAATTTGGCTCTGATCCATGGGGACATAAATTCTCTTATTTTGATGTCAGCTGCACAATTTGTTCCTGTAACAAGGTGTTTTAACCTTGCTTCATATTCATTCTTCTTCCGACTTTGATTTTACTGTAAATGACTGAATTTGCTTTTGATGTGGTGCCAGCACCCCATAAATCTTGACACTTGCTTTAAGAGAGGAAAGAGCCCTCCCAGCTCTTTGGTTTGTGGAGGGTGGCAGTGTCGGGGGACCATGGAGTGCCACAAGGGCCCATGCAGGGATCCTGCAGCACCCACAGCAAAGTTCAGCCCTGAGCATCCACCTGGATTTTCCAGGCAGGAAAGCACTCTGTAAGTGGGGAGAAGGCAGTGAGGAGGAGGGGTTTCTCTCACAAACTGCAAGCCAGGAGCCAACTTCATTCATGGCTCCTCTGAGAATCCAGCTGTGCTTCAAGCTTGCAAGAAAACCCCAGACCAAGTGTGATTTGTGTGGTTTGAGGTTTCATCCCAAAGCTGCTTTTAAGTGTTTTAGTTCCCAGCAACTCTTCCATGGTGTGCTGGAGGTGAAAAGGGGTAATAAAACCACCCCCACAAAACCCACACTTAACTGAACATTTCCAATCCCAGCAGCACTCAGGGGATGGAATCTCCCATTACTGATATCTCCCAAATTCCTCCTAACCCCAGCAGCAGTTGGATCATACTCCTGTTTTCAGTAGTTGGCAGTGCTGCTGGTGTTTTGTTCCTCATCTGCCTGAGTGTTTCTCCCTGGAAATGCAGCCCTGTGAATTATGGAGACTGTTTCCCAGAGTCCATCAGCCCTGGGAGTGTGAGCTCCTGCCTACGGCCAGCAGGGATTGAGGCACTGGCCCCAGTGCTCAGGCCAGGGTGAGGACTGGACTCATGACTGGGAGGAAGCCATGGTCCTGCCACCACCAAACAATGGGTGGAAAGGGGCCATGGCCATGTCTGGTGTCCTGGGGATAGGGACAGCTGCCTGCCGACAAGGGCAAGGACCATGCTGCCTCCACAGTCCCACCACATCCTTACTCTGGCAACTTCCCCATGCACAGGAGCTCCTGCCAAGGCAAAGACTGGAGCTCCTTCACTAGGTTCTATGAGTGTGTGAGTTCAGGGAGTTGGGATGTGTGGTGCACACTGTATGGTGCCCAGTGGCCAGTGCGTTGTGTGATGCACATTGCATGGTGCCCAGTGTGCAATGTGTGTGCACTGCTGTGCATGGTGCAACCAGTGCAGGGTGCACCATGTACAGCAACTGGTGGTGCACAGCCTGTGGTGTGCAGCTCACCTTGTGCATGGCATGGTACCTGGTGCACAGAATGCAGTGTCCAAACCCTGCAGCACCCAGCGTGATGCTCAGTGTGTGGGGTACCATGTGCTGTGCAGGGTGTGCACAGCTCGGTGCCCAGGGCTGTGCCCGGCACCTGGTGCACAGTGTGTGAGGCACCGTGCAGGCTGTGTGCTGTGCCTCATGCTCCGCTGATCTCTCGCTGCCTCCAGACCTGAGCGGGGGCCAGGAAGGGATGTGCTGCCGGTCCTGCTGCTTTCATCCGAGATCTGGAGCACCGAAGCCTGCCCAGATCCTAATCAGTGTGGGAAAGCAACAGCAGGGCCTGCTCTCGTCCTGGCCTGTTGGAGACGCCTATTATTTTCATAAACTTTATCGCAGCCCGCAGGCCTGATAAAGGGCCATAAATAAACGGAGGGGAGCGTGGCGGCCGGCCAGGGCTGCTCGCCGACGCACGCGCTCGCTGCCGCCCCGCTCCCCGGGGGGACGCCCCGTCACACGCCAACTTTCAAAGCTTTCATTTCATTCCACCGCCCGGCGTGGGGAAACTACATGGCCTCGGTGCTGTGGGACCAGCGGGCCAGCCAGGGCCCCCTGGCAAATTCCTGCTTTGACCCGGCCTCCCCCTGTGACCCCGGCCCGTCACGACGCCGGGGTCCGGTTCCCAGTGCTCGGCACGAGCCCTCACAGGGCCACGGCAGCTCAGGATTCAGCCAGTTCCCACCCCAGGACAGGGGACATTCACATCATTGCCGGGCAACAAGAAGGGGGGCTCACATCCCACAGGAGAGCTGGATCAGCAGCAGATCCTAATGCCTCCCCAGGGGCTTCTCAGCTATTCTTCCTTCCCTCCCTCCCTCCTTCCCTCCCTCCCT
>VZTY01033217.1:88600-122249 GCA_013400935.1 Turnix velox
TCCTTCCTTCCCTCCTTCCTTCCCTCCTTCCCTCCTTCCTTCCCTCCTTCCTTCCCTCCTTCCTTCCCTCCTTCCTTCCTTCCCTCCTTCCTTCCTTCCTTCCTTCCTTCACATTACCCTAGGAGGAGAGAAAAACAGGATCAGGCTGCAGTAGGGTGTGCTTTCATGACAGCTCTGTGACTGACAAATGCACAAGTTAACCGTTTTCCCCATCTGTTGGGAGTTGCTGCAGGTGAAGGGCATCCCTCCCTGTCTCACAGCTCCTGAGGGATACCTGCCTTTTCTGCAGGTACTCTGGGGGTACTTTCACCTGCTCACTCTGCACCCATCCAAAGCCCCCTGCCTGGTCCTGTGCAGAGCCCACATTTGCCCACATCCCCATCTCCATTGCCTGGGTGCTTCACTGCTGAAGGAAATTGGCTGGGCACGTCCTGTTCTTGAGAAAGCCACATCAGATACTACACATCACTGTGCTAACCTCCTAACAAGGCTGCCTCAGATTATTCACACTAATGGCATGGGGTGGGATCCACACTTCTGGGATGGGAAGTGCTGAGCTGTAGCCCCCCACTCCTCCTTTGTCCCTCGGTAAGATAAGTACTGTGGGCAGTGATTTTGACATACCAAAAGAGCTTCTTTCTGGAACTCTCAGGTAACCAGGAATGGCTCTGAGATCCCAGCAGGAAGTTTGATCCTAGTTTGATCTTAAGATTGATTTACCTCGGTAAATCTGAAAACAATAAACACACCCTGCAACATTTTATAATAGAAAATATCAAGGGTTATTTCCCCTACTTCCACACTTTTGCCTCTGATGAAGAGGAATGCTGTGGAGGGACTGAACTCTCCAGTATTACAAATGAGCATGACTTTATTTTTCAGGTTCACCAGAAGTTTGCAAAGACAAACACACTGGCTTTCTGCAACAGTTTCCACTCTTGGAAGAACATCACCTTCTGTCAACACTAATGTTTTCCTGTTGGATGTTGCAGTTACACCCCTTATAATCTTTCCAATGAGGATGTCTAGATGCTCGCTCCTCCTTGGGTAACATCATGGCCCAGGGTCTTGTCTCTGTTGAAGGTAAGAATTTGAGGGCTCTTTGGGGCTTGGAGGTTTGGGCGTGTGGGTTTGCAATGGAAAACACCCAGAATTAAGACTATATTATGAGACTCCTTAGGACAGACACTCAAAGGCCACTAGTTTCTCACCCAGAAGACATCTGGGGAAACAGGGTAGCACAGGATGCTTGCAGTGGTGGTGCACACCAAAGTTGTGTGCCCAGCTTCTGCATCCCCACCCTGCATCCAGAGGGACTTGGACTCCTTATGAAGTTCTCCAACTGTGAGATAAGCCAAGGTCCATTGCCAGTGTCCTCCCTGTCCAAGAGCTGTCCAGGATTCTCCAATGGGATGTGGGATTGGCCACATGACCAAGGAATGTCCTTGAACTTTCCTGCCTGGGGTTTTATTCTTTAAGGTGCTGGCAATGAGAAAACCCTCTCTGTGCCCTTCCCCCATCTCCAAGCATCCTTTATAAAAATAAAGTGCCCAAAATAGCCCTAGACAGTGCTTGACATTAGCCAGACAGCTGCTCTCAAGAGTGCTACAAAGGTTATGGATTGCTCTCCACTTCCCTCCTCCTCCTGCCCAACCGCTGCCTGTGTGAACCTTGGAGCTGGGCCAGTTTTCATGGCAGTCTTGTGGTTCAAAAAAGCCAGATCTATGAGGGAGCTGGGATGCCAGGAGATGTTCATGGGTCACTGTCTCCCATCCCAACTGTGGAACTTGGAGCAGAGGTGGGGTGACCTTTGCAAGGGGAACTGCAAACCCTTGTGTTAGGTCTCTCCATGCCTGGAGCTAGCAGGATGCTGCTGCAGAAGCCCAGTGGCTGTGGTGCAGGGCTGTCCCCATCTGTGAAGCATTAGGTACCTTTGGTCCTCTGGGTGGCTGAAAGCACAGGCAGAGAGGTTGCCCCATGATGTGCACCTCACCCCATGCAGCCAGGAATGGGGTCACATCACAATGGGACCTCATGTGTCCCCAGTAACTGCACAGTCAGCCCAGGAGGCCTGGGAAAGTCATGACTCAAAGGAAGACTTGGGAATCACCTTGACTTAAAGCCTCAGATTAGGAGTAAGGAGTCATGAAGCCTGGGGAAGCAGCAGGGAGAGTTGTAAGGATGCAGTCACTGGTGCTGGAATCAGCATCTGGAGAAGGATTTGGAGACAGGACAAGAGGGAAAAAAAAAAAGGGGCCTGGCCAGGCAAGCCTTGCAATGACAGGCGAAAGGAACTCAGCAGAGAGAAAGATGAAAGGCAATTTAAGCACATGAAAGAGTCAAGGGACCTTCCTTCTGAGGTGGAACTGGTCCTGTGCACCCTGGAGTGTTTATTGTCTTTCTTGGGAGAATCCAAGAGGAGATGAAGCTGAGAACATAGTGATCACTGACTGTGACCTGAAGGGGTCTGAAATTGTGCAGAAAGTCCCCTTCCTGTGGAGCTTGGCTGGTGCATCTTGGACTAGGATGAGATCTTGGTACAGAATAGGAGGAACCCCTCTTTTGTGGGGGCCAATCTTTTGCACAAAGAACAGAAAGTTACAAATTTGACCCAAAAAATTAAAGAGGTATGAACTTTTAGATGAATACACAGTCAAATACATAAAATCCACTGTCTTAATCAAAATGAAAAATCAGCAGCAGAAGCAAGGCATGACCCAGTTGTTTTATCTAGTAATCAAATAAATATACACACATATTTTAAGCAAAAGAGTCAGTGGCCTTTAAATAGGCAAAAAACATGCATGCAGGAAAGAAATTCATCACTTAGGACAGAACAGGCTCTTTGAAATGTTAAGTGCGGTAAATTTTTTTTAAACTATATAAGTAAGGAAAGAGGCCCCGGAGAACCTGTAAGACCCAACAACTTCACCAGACTGGTGAGGCAAGGAGGCAACCAGCTGGAAGGAAAAAGGGCAAGAGTATGGTCAGCTCCATCCATGACCTCAGCAAGTTTGGAAGATCCAAATACTGGGGGATCCTCAGGTGTGGATCTGTTTTCCCTTACCACCACCACAAGGCTCACTTCAGTGAACGACAGGGTTGTCCCCACTCCATGTGGAGTTCTTGGGGTTCTGGTGGGGCTGAGAGGTGAGGATGGGGGGATGCTAGTGAAGCCATCCAAGGTGTGTGGTGGGTCTGGCAGAAATTCAGAGACAGTCCAGCTTACTTGGCTTTTTTCTCCTCACTTTTATGTTTACCCAGATTGAGGTTTCTAAGGAAGTGCTGGTCCCAGCTGGGGCTGCACTGCTAGTTTTCTGTGGGATCTGTCTCATTTCCTGGGACATGAGATTATTTTAAGGGCTCACCAGATCTCCAAGAAAAGCCACTTGCAAGATGTTTTTCCGTGCCTGTTTCTCTAGCCCGCACACTGACTTTTCCCTGCAGTTTCACCACCCAACAACTTTGATGTCTTGGAGTCTGAAACACTCACCTCTGAAGTATTTCCCATCACATGCCTGGCTGTTTATACCTTTGAGGCACGCAGCCACCCTTTTCTGTTTAAGGACTGTCTTGACCACATCAGTAGAGTGAGAACTTCTAAAAATAGATGAACTGGCAAACTTCACAATGTGGAAAATGACATGCTTTTGAAATCTCTACAAAAGAATGGATTCCTTAAAAGTATAGTTTACAAATACTGATTTCATTATTTATGGTAGCTGTAAAGCACGGTGCACTGGCAAAGCATCATCCCATTGAAGAAGTGTGTTACTCATTACCACAGCTTTAGCCTTCCAGCATGTGCCTCAACTGAAATTTAGCCAAGAGAACGAGCTGGGGGCATGAATGGGGGCAGCCCAGGGAGAAGCTGCTTCTCATTTCATGTTGGAAAGGGATGATGAACAAGAGAAGGGGGTCTCAGTGGGGTGGCATAAGCCTCTTCTAAGGTCTCTCATGGCACCAGAGAAAAGAAGGCAGTGAAAAAGTGCCTTCAGTCAGAAAGAGAAAAGATTTTCACAGAGAGAACACTCAGTCTGATACAACCAGTAGGCTGAGGTTGGAGCTGGATACTGGGGTGGTGGGTCATATCTCTGGTTAAGGTGCTGGAAACAGAAGATTAGGCACAAAACCCATGAGTTTTTGAAAGGAACACCAATGCAGGAAGCACCTAAAGGATCCAAGATGCGTGGTTTTGCTCCACACTGGCACACTTGGCAACATTTCTTTCTGATGCCCCCCCAATACACCCAAAACATCATGCACTCTTGGATTGCTCTTCCTTCAATACTTTGTTACAGTGCAGCAACCTTAGACATTTCTTCTCACGTATAGCATGCTAGACAGAGATCCCTGTTTTTCCTCTGCCACTATGTTGTCCCTCACCCAGCTCACTTTTTTCATTTCCTGAAGTAGCTGGTAGCCAAGGGAACCTACTCCTTTTCATGCCAGCTGTCCTGGTTTTATTTTCTTCTTTTAAAAGATTTACTGCATCATTGCTCCCTGCTTCCCTCACTATTTCCACTGGTGTATTTGTAGATGGGGTTGAGCATTGCACAGCCACCAGCACCTGTTCCTCCCAGCCCTCCTTCTCCTCTGCATCTCACCCTTCCACGAATCCCTACTGCAGGAATTCCTTGCCTGGGCTTGTGTTTCACCCTCCGGCTGTACCTTTGGAGTTCTGAGATCGTGCTCTGCGGCCTCTGGCGCTGCAGAAGCGAGAGGTTTCTCCGGAATGTTCTCTGAGGATCTGAGGCTCGCTTCAACTGTTACAGCCATGATTAGAGGTATGGGGGTATATATACACACACACCAGGAAAATTTCTGACATCCCATCACAATGGCAAGTGATTGGAGGGTAACTTCTTGGCATTGAGGGCAGCGTTCCCAGCCCCTCTGCAGGAAGCCCTCTCCGGCTGCTGCCCCTGAGCACCCACTCAGGCCCTTGCCTTGGGAATGCTGCATCAGTTGTGCATTGAGGGGATGCTACCACTCCTACATCCTCATCTAGACAGCTGTGCCTCTGCCATTTGTACAGTGGTGGCTGGAAAACGGATCATCAGGACTTTTCCTGTCCCTCCTCACTTATATGTACTCTAGGACATGCATGAATATACCCATCTACAGTACAGATGAGATGGAATAACAAGATGTTTTCCTTCCCACATGGCAAAGATCCCTACCATTAGAACATACTCCCCCAAAAAACTTATGGGCTATGTCCTCAGCTGCTGTTTTCCCTGGTCAGCACAGCTGGGCTATGTCTGTCCTTGGCTCTCACCAAGCTGATCACAAAGCGGGGCACAGACTGTCCTTCAACAAGCAAAACACTCAGATATCCAACCCTTGAGACTCAGCAGCTCATGGGACAGGTCTGGAACTCACTGTGAGCAACAGCACCAAAACAAGCTCCCATCAGCAGCTGATCAGCACTTACCAGAGAAGGGAGTTTGTACACATTTGAGACCCATCCCCAGCTGGCTCCTGGCTCATGTCCCAAGTGCTGTGAGCTGCCCAGGGTGGTAAGCAGCACTCCTAGAGCAAGGAGTTAATGCCATACTGTAATTATTTGTTCTCTGATGTATTTATCACTTTAACATCCATCTGACATTTTATGGCCAGGAAACATTACCAGGAACAACCGCTTTCCATTACTCACTGACATCAGCTATCATTCAGGGATTTTTTGCCTCCCCGTGCCTCCATATTTGCATAGCATTGGGAGGGGGGACCACTGTTGACCCCTGCCAACACCATCCAGGATGCCCCAGGAGCTGAGCAAACAGATTGCCACCCCTCAGATGTGGACCTCACTCTGGATGAAAGACTATTGCTTCTCCATAATTGATTGTAGATACTGTTTTTCTATCAGTAAACCCCTCCTAAAAGTGATCATAAACCCCACCCCAGAGTGACCCACTGCTAGAGCGGTCCCATGTGAGGCTGCACAGAAAGGAGAAAATACAAATAAGTGTGCATTTTTGACCCTTTTGCAAGAAAGAGATGACAGGATTAAAATTTCCCAGGGAGGGGAAATATACACAGCTCCCTGAAGCGGATCCACATATGGTACCCCCCTGCCTGCCCCACCAGCTTGACCCTGCCCTTATACATGGCCCTGCTGCTGCCTGACACTGGGTTGGCATCCCTGACACAGGGACAGTGAGGACTTTGCACCATCTGGGCATGGGGAAGTGTGACTGTGGGACAAATGCCACTCTTATGCTGATAGCACCAGACCCAGAGCATGCAGACATGTCCTCTGGTAGCCCTGGCATGATGGCAGAGGGGAGGTAAGAGAACATTGACCCACCCCCAGCAGCTCCTGGCCCACCCCCCCCACCTTCTTTCTCCTCCTGACCAAAATATTCCAGGCAGTGTGTCCCACTGCAGCCAGGGCGAGGGGCAGACATCTTATCCCAATTGCACCCTGCAGAAAGCTGGAGTGAGAACATTCCTGCTCTGTTTCCAGGCAGCATGACCTTAAACCAGACCCATTTGCCTTCCTTGTGCAGTGTTGCCTCTGCATGCTTCAAGCCCACAGATTTTACAGGGGCAGCTGCAGCCTGTGGGAAGGTGACCCTGAGGACAAGAGACTACCCAGGCTCATAGAAACTAGGCTCTGGCCACTCTCAGATTTGCTAAGGTACCTCCAAGCCAGCTGGGACACAGTTGCTGCTTCCCACCTTCCTCTCTCCTGGCCTCCCCCATCCCTGCTGCTTCTCAAACCCTCATTCCTGAATGCCTCAGAGATGTCTGTTCCCCTTGCCTGGATCTTATCTATGCCCATGTTTGAGCTGATACCAGTTTGCCATTACAGTCACACATGGGGGACTGTCTCACAGCCAGGACAGTAGACAGCACACCAGTGTTCCCCTGGGGTCTGGAGCAGGTGCTGTGAGGGGCTGTGATACAGGCAGAGAGGTGTTCTTGACCATGAGGCTTCTCCCTGCCTTTTGGGACTACCCCAGTGTCAGGGCTCTGATATGCTCATGTACATCATGAGGGGACACATAGGCACATATGAACCTTCTCCCTTCGCATTAAATTCTCAGGGCTGCAAAGTTGTTGCTGCTGCTCCTGTCCCTCCATCATCCTGGGGAGACTGCACGCCTGAGTCACACCTAATGCGGGGTTAGGACTGGGGATTAGGGCAGTGCAGAAGAGATGCAGAGCCAGTGGTTTGACAGGAGAGCCAAGCCCACCATCAAGTCTTTCCCCTGGAGTCCCTGGTGTCAGCAACACAGTGCCAGAATGCCAGAGGCTTGGCTGTGCTAGCAGACATGAAGCAGAGGGAGCCATTGGCAAGTCCAATGTGCCTCATTGCCCCTCTCTCCTGGCCCACAAACTTACTTTCAGCTCAGGGATGGGGATCAGCAGGGTCCGGGGGGGTCTGACCCTAGTCACTCAATGGCAGGTTTGAGCCAGAATGGTTTGCTCTCCCACACCTTCCTTCCACTCCCATTCTCTTATCTGAAGGGAAATGGGGCCTCCAGCATCTCTAGCCATCTTCTGCACTCCTCTGGGAGCCTGGAGTTCAGGCTGGGTGGAGATTTGCCCCTGAGGCCTTTGGTAGCTGAGCCTGGGGCCAACAGGGAGAAGGAGGAGGGAAATAACTTCTTTTTGGGAGAGAGCTGCTGATAGGTGATTAATGACTATGGCCAGACGACTGTGCTTGTGCCATCTGATAAGAGGCCTCCTGACAAAACAGACCTGTTGCTGGAGAATTCATCATGCCTCACTCAGCAGCCATCAGATAAGAGTGGGGCTGGATAGGTCCCATTCATCCTCTTCCTCACTTCTCCACCCTCTCCTTTCACCCTGTTTGCCAGAGCGTTTCATTCTCAGAAGTGAACTCTTAAGGCAAAGGGATGCTGTGCCATGTGAGGAGGGGGGGCAGAACGACCAAGGCAGGGCTTTATTTTAGGGTTTAGGGGCAGGAGACTCTAGTCATCCACTTTTTACTGGTCTCTTTGTAGGATCTCATTCCCATTTTTGTCTGTAGAATAATAATAATAATAATCCATTGTAAACCAAGGAGTTGTGCTTATAGGGATAGGGGCATCTTGGCAATGTCTGATTATGGATAATACACCTTTGGTGGGTGAAATGCTGCTAAGTGGGACTGAGAACTGGTTGTGTGTCAAACCCTGCCTATCCCTTGGGCTCTCAGCCAAAAGCCAAACTTGACACACCTCAGTTAAGGACTACTTTTTCAGCTGATACAGGGAGGAGGGAGCTTTTGGGAGGCTGGGATCCTGCAGACCCTGCCAGCACAAGGTCTCTGCAGGCTGTGTGTGCATGGGCTCTGTGCATGCCTTGGGTCTGTGCAGACCTCCATGCAAGGATGGATGACCAACAACAAAAACCCTGTGAAACCAGCAGGTTCTGGGAGGGATCCTGGGACTCATAAATGACTTTGGAAGACCACCAGTAAAGTTAGTCCTATAGACACGTATGTGTGTGTGTGTATGCATGCTGAGCTGGGACACAGGGGTGTGCAGCACTGTGGGGCCTTATGGATTTGTAGGTAACCAATGGTGCCATGACATACTAGTACAGAAGTGATGTCCTCAGCAGCAGGGACACCACGATCTCCAGACTTCTCCCAGGGACAGCATTAGTGGGTAGATCTTGGTGACACAATGGGGAACCAATGGGACGGGAAGGGGGAGAAACTGAGGACAGGCCAGACCTGTCCATTGGGTACACTAACCCAGCACAAGGGCTTTAGGGTGAGGTGTCTCACCTCAGCCTCTGGGTGCAGGACCCCAACTCCCAGTCAGAAACCCATGGGTGTCTCACCAGGCATCTCATTTTTGCAGTTTTGGAATAGTCTGTTCTTCTGTCCTGCTTACCTTCCCCCCCACAACATCTGTGTGGCTCATGGAGCACAGGAACCACTTGAAGCAGCTTTGAGTCCACTGCTGGGGGTTACAACCATGACAGCCCCTTGGCTGGTTTTCCAAGCTGCCTTATGACAGCAGGTGCCTTGAATTTGAGCCATGGGCCAAGCCTGGTGCCGAGAACTCAAAGAGTGGCTCTCTCATCCCAGCAATGTGCCCGCTAAGCAAGGATCAGCAGCAAGGAGAAACGTTATCCCAGTGGGCCCCAAGAGTCCCCAGCAGCTGTGGACAGAGTGGAGGGGAAGCTGCTGGACTCCCTCAGCCCACCAGGATTCCCTGTCGGCATTTCTCTTGCCCTGCCTGCCAGGACTGCTGCCTCCCAGCTGGCTGGAAGGGAAGAAGCTACGGGGACCATTCCATGGTTTGTTGGTGGTGATGTGTATTTAGTTACTGCTAAGAAAGCACTTCCATGCCCCCTGTCAAGGAATTTTGAAATGTGACTAATTCATCTTCAGAGCTTCTGACAAGCCCCAGCATCCCCAAACTCCAAGTTATGAAATTACAGACTATCCATCAGCTGCCTCCTCCTTGCCCCCAATTTCTGAGCCTTCAGCTGACATTGCAGCCTGCTCTTTGCAGGCACAAGGACACAGCCCTTGCCTTTCTCATGGGGTGGTTCTGCCCAGTCATGACATTGGTGTGTTGGTGACCCTGGGGGCCTCCAGGCTTCTCCACAAACATGGGGGAGGTTTGGGCAAGCTAATTCGCTCTTCCCTCCTTTGCACCCCATGGCAGTCAGATGTTGCCTAGCAAATACACCCTGTAGATAAACATGGTCATTAGAACTCATATACATTTATATAGGTACATATGTAGCCATGCTCCAGTGAGTCACTGAGGAGGGGCAGAGCAGACAGAGAAGGGGAACCCAACCTGCCCTAAAAGGGGTGCTGGTCTGACACTAAAGAGATGAGGTGCTGCCAGACGATGGCTTAAAATTCATATTCCTCATTTCTTCCTCCTTCCGGTGCATTTAAATCTCAGCAGAGTGTTGATAAGGCCAACACTGATTTGAAATGGAGCTTGCAAGCCTTGAAAAAGATTTGGCTGAGCCTTCGTGACCATTTGACTGATGTGTTTGGAAAGCATAACAAAACCCAAATGGAAGAAGGGCTGCAGGAGCTGTTTGCTTTTCTTGCTTTTTTCTGGCAAGGAGAAACTGCTGACCCCAAGCTTCCAAGTTCAGTTTCTCCTCCTGCGAGCTGCCCCACTTCAGGGGCTTTCAGGTCTACATCCAATTCCAGCAGCAAACATTTTCACTGCTTGAGAAGCTGTGCAGGGATCCTTGCAGGCAAGGAACAGTGGCAAGTATGGCTTATAAGCAGGGTCTGCCTCTGCTTGGGGTGAGGAACATGGCTTCAGTCTGGAGCAAGTGGCAAGTCAGATGTCACTCTCACAGTGATAAAGGACGCAAGCCATCATGGCTGTGACCAAGTGGTGGAAAAATTGCCAGTGAGGCGCTGGAGCCCCAGAGTTTTTCACTGTGCTGAAGCTCATCCACAGCTGGGAGCCTGAGAGGCCATCCTTGGTTTGCAGAGATAAGCCTGAGACTTCTTCCTTCAGTCAAAACTTTCCCAGAGCCTGGGAGTTCTACCATCCAATGTTTGGTTTGCTCCATGGTCTCTAATACCCCATGGTCTCATTTTGAAACTGCTAATATCATCGTCTGCTTGCAGCAGACTCCCAGTTTGCACAGATGCAATCCAGGACAGACTCCAAACTAATTTTATTAGAGCTTTGGTTTGTTTGGGCTTGGTCAACAGTTTTTGAAACAGCTGAAAGCCTGAGCTCTGCTTCTGCTTGACCTTCTGAATTTGTGTAGCTCTCCAAAGGTTTCTGAAATAGCAAAGGTTGCACCACAGTCTGCCTGGAGTCATGAAGTCAATGGCAGAGCAGTATCAGTTCTCTACCAGCTGCAGGACTTACGGAGAAATTTTTAAAGGAAAGAGGAGTGATTCTGCCTCTCTTCTTACCCCTTTAAACTATTACTGGCAATGAACACATCATAATATTTGACTAAATGCAGCAGGAGCTGTGGAATCACATCTCAGGTGAATTGGGATGGGCACTTGAGGATCTGAGGTGCAGGTTCTGCCTTCTTAGCACCTATCTCATATTAGGTGGATCAGGTGGAAGTTGTCATTTGGAGTCTGCAGAAGCTTAGCACTGGATCCAGCAAGGAGCACCACATCAACATCTGTTGGACAGAGTGTCTGAAGGCCAAAGTAAAATTTCAGGCTGCATCCATTCTACCCTTCTCATGCCATTATCAAACAACTCCCTGACTGGAGCTGTGGCTTCCTGTGGAAATGGCTCTTACCAACCTGCCCTGCAGGGAGGGAACCTGCTCATGCAGGCCAGGAGCTATGGCTGAGGTAGATGTGGGGCTGGAAGAAAACCTCCAGGATATGCTGCAGGTTGGGAACCATCATCCCCTTTCTGCCTGGTTTAGGCTGTGGACAGGAGCAGGAGACAGAGGCAACGCTGCAGCAAGGCAGAGGGAAGAGAAGCTAAGAAGCTTTATTTTAATTGATCTGCATTCACTGAGCCTGCCAAGTTAATGAGTCCCCTGCAAGCAGCTCTAACGAGAGCCTGTGGCAGGGTTAAGGGAAGGAGATGACAATGAGGGCAGTAATAGATGCGGGTCTGCAGGGCCTGATCGACTGAGGCCAGCATGGCAAGGAGGATCTGGGGACGTCTGGTGGCTGGCATGGGGGCACATTTGGGACACTAAATGTGCTGCTTCACTGCTTTGCCTTGCTGCCCTCCTGCCCGGGTTGGCAATTAATCCCTTGTCAGTGAGTTGGGGGGGGGGAAGGGGAAGAGGGGAGCAGGCTGTTTCTCACCTTCTGTTTACTTGGTCTTGTTTTACTGTGAGTTTCAAACTGCCAGTGTAGAGGATCCCATAGAGACGCAGCCAACCTTTCCATACCAGGCCAGGGGTCACAATGGGGCTCCAGCCCCAAGCCCCTCCAGAAGGGCCATGACAAGCAAGGAGGATGCTGGAGAGGAAGAAATGGATAACTGGAGCATCCAGAATCTCCTGCCCTCCCCTCACAGCTGGGGCTGCCGTGTCTCTGTGCTGGACCGGGGGCCAAGCCCTGCATGGCTCAGCCCCAGCTGGGCTCACTGACCATGGCCGGGCCCTGGACGGCTCCAGGCACGGTGGGGCCTGAAAGGGGCCATTGTCTGCCCAGGGCTTTGAAGACGAAGAGTCTTGTCCAAGTGCCAGGTGGTGGAACCTGGAGAGTGGGGGCAGCTCCCGGCTCCCCGTGCTGCTGCTCCTGCCGCCAGCAGCCTCCCCGCACCCTTCAATTAAAGGGAAAAATTACCCATGTGCATGTGTGTATATTATTTTCTAAGGGGGAAAACGGACAGCAGGCCTTCCTTCCCCATTGGTGATGGCTGCGGCAGGCGTTGGGGGCTCAGATGTTCTTTGTCACCCGCGGGGCTGGGGGGTTGGCAGCGGATGGGCAGGGAAAGGCTCGGAAGCGAAGCGCAGTTGGTTCCAAGGCCCGCGAGTCCGGGCTCCTGTTACTCCCGCGGCGCGGCCGGGCTGGGGCAGGGCAGCTGCTGGGAGTTCACTGGAGCAGCACTTTCCCACAGTCTGGAGAAGTGACACATGGCTCTCACACATTCCTGCGCCGGCAGACTCGGCCGCGCTTGGCCAGGAGTCAAGGCAGACGGGAGGGAGGGCTGCTGCCGCTGCTGGGAGCTGCTGATTAGCAGGTTCCGACTTTGGCACCAGCCGGGCCCCGGGAGGGTGAGGGAGGGAGGCGGAGGGGCAGAGCTAGCCTGGGCTCCGGGGTGGTTTGTGCAAGATGCTTAACCCTTTGGAGGCGAGTGCCAAAGCAAAGCTTTCCTGTGGGATATTGCTCCTCTGAGCCTGTGGAGTGATGCCCTGAGATTCCTGCCTGCACCGAAGGGAACCCCCGGTGTTGCCCCATCACCCCTCTCGTACCTTCGTGCTTCCTCCCAAGTGCAGGTGGGATGTTGGTGTGATGGCGGATACATGTAAGCCTGAAGTGCAGTGGGCCTGATTCTGTCAGCCTCATTAAGAGCTGATTCCACTGCACACCAGCTTCACTTCCCCTTGCTGGCCAGTCTGCCCACAGAGCCTGCCACAGAGTCAGGGCAGCAGGGCTATAGCCATGGGGGGAGGAGGGCTAGAGCATTCCAGGGCACCTCAATGGGGGGCGTTGGGAGGGGGGTGGTGCTGGACAGGCTAGCAGAGCACTGGGAGAGGCTTCAGATCAGCTCCTGGTGTGTCAAATGAGCTCCTGGTGCAGCAAGAAAAGGCTATCACTGCATTCTCTCCAGGCTGCTGATATAGCAGGAACTGCTCAGGGTCAGGGTTCTCTTCCCAGGGAAACCTTGCTCTCCTATGTGTGTATGCGGTAATTTATTGGAATCTGTGCTGCCTTCAGAGCTTCATCCCATGCACAGGGGCGAGGTTGGAGTCAGGGCTCCTAAGCACATGGAAAGGTTTGCTTATTCCCAGGAGGACTAGGTGAGTATCTCCTAGCACTTCAGCAGATAAATTGCTCCCAGCACTGCCTGCAGCTAGGATGCTCAGGTGCTTGGGAAGGATGGCTGAATTCTGCCCCAGGGAGAGCAGCAGCTCCCTGACAGGCCCTGCACAGCCCTTATCCTTGTCCTTACCCTTGCCCCAGGAAAGGGCCTTGTGTTGGGAGGTGAGAGGTGTACCCAGGTGTACCTGGTCCTTGCCCAGCCATTGCTGCTGTGGGTGAAGGATTCAGTGGTACACTGGGGATGGTGACTCACAGTGTGGCATGACCAGCATCAGCCCAGTTGGCTGGAACAATCCAGGCAGTCCCCATTCTGCTTCCTCCAGGGCCTTCATACCCCAGAGCTGGCAAATGGCCCAGGGCAATGAGGTTGTCTGGGAGGAGCCAGTCCTCATCCTAGTGCCCTCTCTTGTGATAACACTAGTTTCCCAATCCTGTGGAGGCTGCAATGCTCATTCCCATGGAGTCCAAAGCAAGGGCACGCACATTCTAGTCCCCACTGCATCACTCTGTGGCCCAGCTGGCTGGGAGGAAGGCAGAAGAGGCTGAGATGGTCCTACCTCTGCCTGCCTGTCTCCTCCATTTCACCAGCTGAACTACCCTGCTTGACCACATTGGCCCTGCCACTGCTTTGACACTCTGTCACATCTCCAAACCCTGCCAGGCTCCCATAGACATGACATGCTGAGCTCCCAAGAGCTCCTTGGGCTGCTTCAGCTCTTGGCCAGGGATGGCAGCTCCAGCTCTGCTCCACTCTGCCTGTGGGAAAGTTATTTCTTGCCTGTTTCCACCCCTGTTTTGTGTATTCAGGCCATGAGTTCTCTCCAGAGCCTGGAGCAGCTCCAGCCTTAGGTGGGGTCTCTTGATACTGTCATGCAAAAGCTGTGGCAATTGCAGTGCTACACCACCAGCAGCAATTGCATTTACAGGTTTCCCAGTCCTCACAGAAGTCAAAAGGATCTGGTTTCATGCTTTACTCCCTTGCCTGCTTACCTTCCTTGCTAGTTTTGTTTGATTTCTGACCTGACCTCAAAGGGCGGGAAGAGCTTCTCACCAAACAGCTGGAAGCAAACCTGGGATGGCTGAAGGGTTCCAGACAATGCAAACACTTTCTTTTATCTTACCTATGTGTTTTTGCTCCTTGCAATTAGCTGCCTGCTCTGTCTGCTCCCTATTTCCCTGTGGTTCCTCCCAGCGGCCTGGCCTCAGTACATGAGCCTCCACCTCATGTTGGCAGAGAAGCACATCCCCATGCCCTTCAGCTCTTCCGACAGCTCTCTGAGGGTTGTGGGTGTTGGCCCTGCTTTTACACCCACCGCAGGCACTTAGCTGGTTCAGCAGTGCAGGGACTGGCAGCTTTTGGCCATCTCTTCTGCTCTGTTCCCCTCAGGAGCTCCTTGCCCTGACCTCATTGCAGGTGACAGTCAGTAACCAAACACCCAGGGTGTCTAGTTGATGCTTAGACATTCTCCAGAGATGAACTAGTTCTTCAATAGGTTGTCCTCAACTGTTTGCTCACAGAACTTGGTCTTCTCTTCCTACTAATCTTTACAAAATACCAGAGAAAAGCTGAGTGAGGCTGTGTGTCCTTATTTACTGTAAGGACATGTAGTTTCTAGCACCAATCTTTGATGTTAGCAGGCTCCTCCAAGACTTGAGAGACACAGATCCTGACTTCCCACTTTCCTGCATGAGGAGGAGAAAAGAATATGGGGTTTTTTTTCAAAAAAATACATTTAAACAAAACTATGAAGGCTTCCAATTGCACCACTAATTGGGTTTGTTTGCTTTTCATGTGTGATGTGCAGGCCAAGGAAGTATGGCAAAGGAGAGCACAATTTTCACTCCTCAGAACAGACAAGAAAGCAAAGCAACCGAAAATTTTTTAAGTATTTGCTTTTACAAGAAACAAGATAGCTACAAGTGCTGACCATACATCCTCTCCCTGCACTTGGCCATTACCTGGATGTTTCAAATATTATTTTTTGAAAACCATTTCCATAAATCAACAAACACAGCCCAGCCCCAGTAGAACAGCCCACATGGCTGGAGAGCTGGTGGCCGCTGCCAGTTACTGGAGCAGAACAAACTATGCGAAGAACAAAGTATGCGAAGAAATGTGATTAGTGAAAGACAGACCACAAAGCCTATAAACCCACATTTCTTGCTTTTATTAGACCAAAGCATTTGTACAAAAAGAGCACAGGAGCCTGAGATGCCTGGACAGAGGAGGATGAGGATTTCCACTGGTGAGGATTGACAAGGCATGTGGATCCCTCTCCTACCCTTGTCCTGCTGGCCACCCCATAGACATAGGGGGCATAAGCACACTGCAGTGTGCTTAGCTGGCAGGTACGTGCATCCCTGCCAGAGCTAGCTAGGATGAGGAGGAGAGATAGAGGAGAGAGTCATAGACAGAGAAACATGAGTTAATCACAGCATATGGCAGCACTTGACAAAAGATGGGTGTTACTGGGTGTCCGGCTCTGATGTGTTGTTACCACATGGCTGAAGGAAGGATGCAGCAGTGTTTCATCACTTATCAAGAGACACAGCCTTTCTTGAATGAGGTTGGGGCATCCAACCTGCAGAAATGCTATTTTTGCCTCCCTAGGCATTTCTTTTCAAGTTAAAAATAAAATCTCCCAGCAGTGGAAAGGAAACATTTGTTGTTGTCCCCCCCATTCAACCTGGTGGAGACAGTAACAACAGTAGGAGATCAAGGAGGGGATCAGTATGGCATCCTCGCTTCCTGGGGAAAATAAAAGCTACTTCACTTCCCTGCCACTGGCAGGGCCTGAGCATAGATATTTAAAAAATAAAAAGATGACAAGAAAAAAAGAAGAAAGAGAAAGCCCCATTTTCTGCTCTTCAAGGCACGATCTCCTCAGCAAGTGCTGGCAAAGAAAGGCATCTTGTTCGCAGGCTCTGAAAGGCAAGATGAAAGGGGAAACCTACATTTTTCAGCCCAGCCTGTTTCTGACATGGGAAAATAGCGCAGACAAGAATAGATAGCTTGTTGGCTCATTTTTTCCTTGACAGATTATCTGTGTGAATGCACCGTATTAAGCTGGGAGTAAGATGCCAGGATCCCCCCCCGCTCTCCCTCTCTCCCTTCCCCAGCTACCTTGAGAGCAGCAAAGAGTGAGGAGCTGTGATATGTGAGTGTGCAGAGTGCTGGGAGTGCGCAGGGCAGCCATCCATCACCAGCCACCTCTTTTTGTCACCTCTCCTGTGCTCAACAGCATTCTGCCCCCGCACTCATGCTCCTGCATGCCCTAAACATGCAAACGTAACCCTGCTGAAAGCTGAGCTCAGGTTAGGAGGAGCTGTGCTGAGACTAACATATTGGTGCTCCCTGCAAAACATGTCCCAGCAGGACATATGGGTGGTGGCTTTGGAGAAAGCCATGCTGCCATGTTTGGGTGGGAAGGGGTGACTGTAGCCATCAGCAGCCATGGGTGCCCAGACTGGTGCCAGCACTGTGCTCAGGTGGCACTTGGCTCTGTGAAGGAGCTTGTTTGAACTCTGACTGCTGCCACTGCTGTATTTCCCTCCCATGGTGACTTTCACTGGGCTTTGTGTAGCTCAACAGCCATTGTTTCCATCCTGGTGCCATTCGGCATGCAGGTCATTATCTGAGGCAGGCTGTGTGACCACCAGCACTGTCACCCATGACTGCTGCTCTCCACTCCCTGCTGTGGATCACCAAGCACCAGGTTATTGAAACAAATGCACAGGTGCCACACTTAAGGCTGGAGGGAGGCTCACACCAGCCTCCTGCCTGCCCATGCCCTGACTCAATTGGGATTTCAGGCTGTGAAGAAATAAAGCAAAAAGATGGCCCAAGCAAGGGCTCTGTGTTTCCCTGGGGGGAGGCTGGCACAGCACCTGTAGCCAGCAGTGACATGGCACCGTTGGTCCTGCTGCTCCCATCAGCAGGGTCACACTCTTTGCTTCTGTTTAAAAATGAAATGCTGTCAGAGCACAGAATTTGTGGCCGCCTTGCTGGTCCCCAGGTGCACACACCAAAAATCCACACTTGCACCAAAAAAACAGGTCTCTAGCTTAAAAAAATTGCCATTAGAAGTCAGATGTGTTTTGGATCTTCTTTGTCCCCTTCTGACCATTTGCATCCTTTTGCCAGGGTTTGCCCCATGGTCTTCAGAAAGAACTAGCAAAGTGCTTAAATAATAACTTTCCCCTCCTCCTTGGGCTTCAGCAAGGCCTGCAAGCTCCCTACCCCCAACCCCCAGCTGAGACAGGAACCCAGGCACCAACAGTGCTGCAATGCAGCCACTGAGGCATGACAGGATGATTAAGGAACGTGCCTGGCCGGATTATGGGTCACAGGGAAGATCCCTTCTCCTCCAAGATGGGATGAAAAAGACCATCCTGCATCCCCCAGATCTGTGATGCTAAGTTCCCCCAGTGCCATGTTCACACATCTGGGGGTGTATCTGCCCGGGTGCTGCACCCTGAAGCATGCATGTGTGTATGTGTGTGTGTGTGTGTGTACAGGGAAGCCTGTTTGCATATGAAAGTGGCTGTGTGCTCCAGAGGGCTGTATCATTTATTGTATGATCTTATCTGGCGCGTGCCTCAGCCGCCCTTTCCCACACTCTGCATGCTCTGCTGCCAAGGCCCCGGGCTTAGCCTGTCAGCATTACCCAGGCTCAGCAGGCAGGCAGTAATTCCCTGAATAAAGAAAACATTTTAAGGTTTGACAAGTCCAGCATTTGCATGTCTGTTTTCAGAGAAATAACCATCTCAGGGGATTAAGCTCTTTTTTTTTTTTCCCATCCATCCCCAAGTATGAAAACATTCTTGACATAGTTGCCTGAAAAAAAGGATTTCTATAGAGTAGAATACCTTGTGTCCTGTGTGAGTCCAGTGATTTGCTTTAGGGGGAAGCAAAAGAAAAATAACAGAAAGGAGAAAAAAAAAAAAGAAAGAAAGAAAAGAGAAGCTCCAGTCCAATAGGTTGTTGGTTTTAAAGTGGGTGAAACACACCAGCAAGTGCAGCAGATCCTGAGCGACACTCACACACGGGGAAGGATTTGCATCCCTCCGACACTGCCCACTGCTTTGTGCTGCACTGGCAGAGCCCGGCAGCCGGGCTCCCCACGGGCTCAGGCCAAGCTGCCCACAGCATCTCCTGAGAGCTGAATGAGCCTTTCCAGTCTCAGCAGCCCCAGAGAGGTAGGCAGCTGCCAGGAGAGGAAGGGTGATGTCTCCAGGGGATTTCAGGAGGTCTTTGGAGCTCAACTTTCTTTAGATGTGCCCCAGTGTAGGTCTCTGGTTGCCCATGCCAGGCATGTCCCAGGACAGCACTTACTCACTTCATGTCCAAGTCAGGAGATGGGCTGTTGCAGGAAAGCACCATACCTGGGATGACTGGAACAGAGATGCGTGGCCAGGTTAGGAAGTGAAATACTTGCTTGGAGTGAACACTCTTTATAAAGGGATAGTCACTGACTCGATAGTCACTGACTCCAAGGAGGAGGTCAAACTTCACCCAATTCAGGGTCCGAAGGATTTGTCTCCTTTGTCTCCTCCTTTACTGGGGGGGAAACTGGTGGAGACCAGCCTTTGCCCTGGTACTGTCTGGCAGCTCCTGCTCTGTGAAGTCTTCAAGTGAGAAGGTGCCCATAAGAATTAAACACACACACACACCTGCCTGGGTTCTGACCTGATGATGAGCATCCTTGGCTCCTCCAGGCTGTCTGCCATGGTGCTGCTGGGCACACCTGGGATGTTCCCAGATGTGCCGGGTGCCGGCTCCCATCCCACCCCAGCTGACAGCAAAGCCCTGTGTGGCTGATTGTAATTTGTCAGGGTGCTTTGCCTTCCTTCCCCCTGCCTACCCCCTGGGAGCACACTGGTTCTCTTCACAGCTAAATGAGGCTTTAAACTAGGGGATAATACAGCTTTAACACAGAGAGGCTTAAAAAGCAAAAGTGAATCATTCCTCAGTTCTCCTCCCCGTAATCTCTCCCGGTAACATTAATTATGAGTTTGCGCAGAATGCCCCAAGGCAAGTGCTGCTTTCCCAGGACAATTAAAGTTACTTAATTATTAAAAACTGTGTGTGCTGTTCCTGTGCGTTCCCCAAAGCACCGTGAGGCAGGCGGCTCGCATGGGCTCACACACTTTTTCAGAGCGGTGATTGAAGCTTCTGTGGGAAAGTCTGCTCCTTTGTAATTCCCCCGGCATAATCTCCGCAAATCCCACTCCCAGCCCACACCCCGAAGGGCGAGCGATGCTGGCGGCCGGGCCCCTGCCCCCGGCCTTCCTCAGTGCTGAGGATGGCAACCAGGGGAGCCGGGCAGCGATGCTGGGCAGGAAAGAGGAGCCCAGAGATCCTGTTGGTCATTTAAGGGGTCAGAGTGCTGAGCTCTCCTGCTGATGCTCCAGGTTCAGAGCAGGGCTGGCGAGCCTTATAAGCATCAAATGGCTTTGCATCAGGAAAAACAGCTTTCCAAAGCCATCTGACACGTTTCTTCTGGCTGCACCGGGCTGTGCATCCAGCACCTGCAGCTCAGGTGTGATGCTGGGGCAGGTTTGGCTTCTTTGTGACTCAAGGTGTTTCTCAACCTGACAGAGGAAATCTTTGTCAATTCTTGCTCATAAAATGCAGGGAGGGGTGAAGGCACTGGGTGGTGAAGGCAGCAGTGGCAGGTAGGGGAGGATCTCTTCCTGGCAGCTTAGCATATGGGAAGCAAAGCACCAGGGAAAAGCTCCCTGCCTGACTCTTTGAATCTCAGATGGTGCCTCCAGGTGCTCAGCTCAGCCTTATGGTGTGGTATTCTGGTTCCTTTGCCCCTTTCTTAGACCAAGGATCACCAGCTCATATTTTATCAGGTGCCCATCTGCTTCTGCTCCCATGGGAGCAGTGCCAGCCTCCAGCTTCTGACAGTGGCAGGTACAGGGCTGGCAGGGTGTGAGCAAGCTCAGTGCCACTGCTGGCACAATGACTCAGAGAGCATCAGAGGGCACAGCTTTTCCCCCCTTGTGTGCTCCTAGCTGTCACAGCTGCCTGTGGCAGGTTTCTCAGCTGAGCAGTGCCTGGGGAAGACAAAGACCTCCTCTTTTCCTCTTTCTTTTGGATGACTTCTCACCCTGATTTCACTGTTCCCAGTTTGATGCCAGCTCTCCCTCCACTTGCCACTGTCTCCTGTGACCTCTATCATCTCCTTTCAACTTTTCATGTGAACTGGACATGTGATCTTTTGTGATCTTTCCTCACCATGCCTTCAAACTCTACTCCCAAGCATTCTTAAGGCCTTTCTTCATACTCCTTTATTCCTGTTACATCCTTTTAAAAGAGCTCCACATAATACTCAAGAGGAGGATCTATTTAATTGTTCTCTCTTCCTTTCTGAATCCTCCCCTCACACTTGCTATCCTGCCTCTTAGCCAGCATTGCTGTAGAGGAGGTCAGTGATTACCATGGACAATTAGGGTTGCTTTCCTGTTGCTTTGCCTTTATCATATTGAAATTCACTTGCCATTTTAACCAGTTCATTTCTATGAGCTCCCATTCAGCTCTCAGCTGTTTTCTTCCTGCAAGTAGAATGTCCTTCCAGTTCACTGGGCACTCGCGGGATTTTGAAGAGGTGCTGAGGCAAAACCTTTTTGTAAGTGCCACAGCCCCATGACTGGTGCACTGCTCAGCTGCCGATGCTGATTGGTGACCTGGCTGATTTGCAACACACAGCAAGGTGGTGTTGACTCTTCTCCAAGTGCTGTGTTGACCCAGGATGTTACAGATGACTCCTCCTAGATTGCCCGTGACATCCCTTGAGCCCCTCTGCCTTGTGTCACCTTACCCTCCTTCTCTCCAGGCTGGGAGAAGCAGCCAGGTACCCAGCCTCGCTGAGCTGACATCTCCTCATTCCAGACTTACAGCAGTCTATCACACCACTTTGCTGGAAGGCATCTTCAGCAGGCCCCTGCTGTGGGATGAGCCTGGGAAGGCTGGGATGGGACCATTTTCCCTGTTCTCTGAATCACCTCTCACCTTTGCTGCTGAGGCTTTGCCTTCCCTGGCTGCTTTCCTCATGTCTCCATCATCCATGGCCTGTACTGGCTCACTGGACAGCTTCCTGCTCCTAGCACGTATGCAAACGTGCTTATTTGCAGCTTTGAGTAACTTCGTCATTCTTCTCCAGTCTTTCATTTTCAGATTTACTGTGATACTGTGATTTTTATTTTTAATTGCCAGGATTTTGCCCATCTCTGTTTCTGGGAAACAGAGCAGCGCCACATCCAGTTTTGAAGGCTCTCTTCACCACTAACAACCTCATTAGCTTCTCCCTTCAGTTTCAGGGGCTGCTTTTTAGACCCTTTTTGAGTTACAGTGAGGGCTGGGGTCTGCATAGAGTCGTGCTGGCAAAGCAGAAGCCCTCATCCCCCCATAACCTCTCGGCCACCCCCTGACTTCTGTCCCAAGTAGAGCAGAGGCTTTCACCCCCACCGCATGCCCAGGCACTTCGTTCCTTCCCTAGTGACAGGGCTGAACTCGAAACTAAGATTTACTTCAGCCCTGCCGGCAGCCGGTTTGACTCCTTGAAGTAATCGCTGTAATTGACCCTTGCAGGCGCTGAGCGCCCAGAGAGCCGGGCCGTTCATCAGGCTGACGGGGTGTGAAAACCCTCAGCTCTTTGGCTGGGCTGGTTCCAGACTCCATCAGGCTGCGCTGAGCCGGAGGGAGCCCCAGGGCTGTCCTCACTCCTCCAACCCCCCAGCTCCCGCTTCGGTGGGGAGGGCTGGATGGATGCCCAGGGGGCAGGTGGGGAGGGGGTGAGCAATGCCCTTGGCCTCACAAAGCATTCCCGTGGCATATAGGGAGCAGAGCTGGAACACTGGCACAGATAGCCTGCTTTCACCCAGAATCTGACACGTTTGGGTTCTTAGACCTCAGGGGACATGGGGTCACACCCAGCTCAGAGCTGCGGCTCTGCACTGCTGGCAGCAGGTGGTATTGCTGTGCATTGTCCCTTCAGTGCTACTCTCATCACAACCTGGTGGGGTGGTGATCACCATCCAGGATGCAGAGCCTTTTCCTTAGGCAAGTGACACCTTGAAGGCACAAAACTGCTGTCAGAGGTAACAAGCATGATGTATACCTGGTGACAAACCCCATGGATCTAGCTGCTCCTTGCCTCTGCTTCCTCTACCTCCTCCTTTCTCCTCAGCTTGATGATGAGGAGAAAGCTTGTGGTCCTACACGAATGGAAGTGAACAGGTCCATGGAGATGTGGTGCAGGGGATGCCCATCCATAACTGGCCACGCCAGCTCGTCCCTCTCACACGTGGCTCAGACTCCAGTGAGCAATGAGGTTATTTTCTGGCTGCTGCTGCTCCTGCTGGGAGTTGCTCCAGATCCTCCCCAGCCAGGGGATCATTTCAGTCCCATTTAACTTCCTGGCAGTTTTGTCCATCCCTTCAGCAGTTTTCTTCCCCTGACTTGGCCACGTGAGTAGGGAGCACGATGTCCAGCCAGCCACCCTTGCAGGCAGCCCCAGGGGACCAGGCACTATGATGGCCTCAGTACTCTTTGGCCATGGATCCAAACTCGGATGTGTGTGAGCTTCCCCTGGCTGCCAACCACTGGAGAAAGGCTGTTGTGCACTGAGGGTGCTAGCACAGTCATCTGCTGTGACCCTGGGACAGATCTTCTCTCCCTGTCCTCCTGAGGCCTTTTGCTTTATGGTCTGCGAACATCAGGAAGAAATGAAATAGCAATAGAGAATTCCCTTCAGCAAAGCTTTGATGGTGAAAAATGTGGTGTTGGGTCATCTGTTCCTTAGAATTCAGAAGAAAAAAAAAAAAGACAAGGAAAAGAAGGAGGAAGGAAAGAGAGAAACCATCTGCTTTTTTCAGAAGTTCCTCACCCACACACACTCCATCGCTGCTGCTTGGAAAAGCCTTTTCTCCTTTCCACTCCTGTGCAATCAGATAGTCCCCAAACTGCCCCAGGTTAATTGAAACCAGAAGCTGCTGTCACTTCCAAGTGTTATGAGCACAGGGACCACGAGGAGCTCAGGTGTTTTGGAAAGGATGATGTCAGGAGGGTTTGTGATGAAAGGCTTGCTGACAACCTGCGAGGCAATGCTGCTACCACCAGCCCTCTTCCATCAGCCCCACACCACCAGGTGCTGCAACCAAAGACCCATGCTGCTGGTCACCACCCAGCAGCCATAGCAAGGCTGGACATCATCTCAGTGACTCTGTTCCCTGAAATTGCCTCAACACTGTCTTTTCTAGAGGAAAAATATTGTTAATTTTTTTAAAAGGAAAAATTTTGTGAGTGGAAGGAAGCTCTGGAGCCCTTCCCAGCAGGGGACAGCCCACAACGGTGTGTGCCCAGCCTGCCTTCAAAGTGCAAGTGGCTAATCTCACCTCAATAAAACCGGCATCATGTCAGGGTAATCAGCAGATGTCAACGCTTTAATTGCACTGGCAGAGCCCCAGCGAGGTCCGGGGGTTATCCTGCCTGAATTGTATTCCCACGGGAAAGGTAGATAGCAAGCTCCCTCATTCAGGGACGAGTCTGATGGCCGTCAAGTACTGCGGGGCATATGTAGCACTGCCAGCACCTCCTCTGGGGTATTAATGAGCTCTCTGCTTCCCAAAGCCATCCCCCTGACCATCCTGCGTGCCTGCACTGGGAGGGGACAGGAGGGGACACCTCACTCGCTTGCCATCGGGCTACATAAATCTCAGGTTCCCAGGTGGGACAGCTCTGTAACCACAGCAGCTTCAGTGCCAGGTTTACTTACATTTATGACGGGCAAATGGACAGATTAAGCTTGTGTACACAGACTGTGTAAACTGCTGTCGGGTGCTGCCCCCGTGCCCCTCACCGGGCACCAGAGGGTGCACCAGCCTCTCTGTGGGGACAGGGGGGAGGTAAGGGGGAACCTGCCTGCACCCAGCCCGGCATCCTCCCCAACCCCTCATACTCAAGGGCAGGCCCAGAGGAGAGCAAAGGGAGGTGGAGGGGGAACACATTGATTTAGGATGTGAGAAGGTCAAAAGTTTTCTGGAGCGGAGTTGCTATCATGACGCTGAACACTTCATCCCCCTTTTTATCTGCCCCAGTATTTATTGTCCATGAGCAAATACTTGTGTTTTTATAAATTCCTTTAGAGTGAATCACCCTCCTCCTGTTTAAACCAGCAAAGACTACATCAAACAGTATCACTCCATCTAGAATTAATCATTAATTTGAAGTATTTGACAATATTTTGCCAGCATTATTTCTCTCTGTCTCCAATTAATAAAGGTTAAGCCTCAGAACTGGCACTTTTGCAGGACACTTGGTGCAAGGTGGTGCCACAGGGAGCTCACCAGCCCCAAACTGGTGCACAGGCTTGGAGACACAGTCCAGACCCTACTGTCAGGAGTGGAAGTGTCTTTGCTGTTTCCTGTACTCAGGGCAGCCCAGGACCCTCCATCCCACAGCTGAGGAGCTGATGCACACAGCGACAAGTGTCAGAAGCATTTTTGCTCTCATAGCAAAACGCATGGAAAAGCTAGTTTGGTTCAGAAAATGGTTCAGTAAAAAGAGACGGAGGTTTCCTTCGCCTGCTCTCACCACAGCCTCCGCCAGTGGAGTTCCAACTCAGGCCAAGAGCTGATCTCAGATGGATGCATGTGGCTTCTATTCACTCGAGAACAGAATCCAGTCTTTAAACACCACATTTTGTACTTTGGTTTTGGTTTATGTCTCAGGCATGTGTTTTGTTAGGACACCGCATTTTGTTTAAAAATTATTTTTGACAAGGCCTCATGGTTTGTGAATTCCTGCACGCCAGGTCCTGCAACACGCATCCCACATCCCCCAGCCTCTTCCCAGACACCAAATCAGGAGGATTTTTCTTCTCTCTCACAAAGAAGCCATGAAATGATCTTGATTTTTCCAGTGTCTTTGTGGCAGGGCATTTTCTTGACACTTTTACGCCAATCTATTACAGCCCTTCGATGATTTGCAGCCTGGCTTGCTGGGATGCTTTGCTCTTTATTAACAGCACGTCTTGCTTTTGAATAGATGGGTAAAATGTACAAACACACAATGGCATATGACAAAGGCAGAACACAGCCTGCTGTTTGCAAATAACACACCAGAGATAGAAAGGTACGGCATGGTGAGCTGGCCATGTTGACACCACCCAGGCAAGATGAATGAATTCCAGGGCTTTGGCATTTCATGAGCAGATTTGGCTATTAATCTAGTACTTAAGGGAGTTAAATAGGGGCAGGCTTGGGACCTTTTGGTACCATTTCCAAATTGCAACACTCCATGTGGTATTCTCTACCTCCCCATGATGAAAGAAGCTGCTCCCCAGGTGCCTACAGCAGATATGCTCCATATCCACAGGTGCCTTTGGCTCTGAGGAGAAATGAGGGGCACACTAGTGGGTGTTCAGTCCCTTCTAGTTCTTTCCTGCCTTTAGCATCCAGGGTGATAATGTCAAAGAGGACAGGGAAGTCACGACCATGTGCTGCACTCCCAGCTGTGGCTTGTGCTGCTCAAGAGTGTCATGGAGACAGATGGTGCCAGGAGCATGAGTACTATTTTCCTGCTCCTCTACAGCCCTGGGATTGCAAAGGCTGGCTCACCTATCACCATGGCAAGGGTTCCTGCTTGCCTTGGAGGAAATCACTGCCAAAAGCTCCCCAGATTTACACCCATTTTATTCCAGGGCAGTAGCAGAGAGAGCAGGACAAAGCCCTCCATAACAACAGATTGGCCACTGGAACAACTCCACAGCGAGCATCCCTGCCCACTCTGGCTTCTGGCATTTCTCCACAGGGTTTATCACTGCATCAGCCATGTGAATACACCTTTTTTATGGCATGAGCCTTTCAGTGGACTTTCTGAAAGACAATGATGTGCCTTTGAAGGTTTGGCTGATCCTGTTTCCTCTATGCTCCGGAGCCTTGTATACATTTAAATCTGACTTAACTTTATAAGGATACTTCAGACTTGTATTGTGCAGAAATTGGCTGGGATCTCAGTATCTCCCTTATTCCCACGTACTTTTTACTTAGAAATGCTTTGTAGTCATGTTATTGCTGTTGGGAGGTTTGGCTTTAACAGCCTCCAATAAAGATATGAGACTGCAAAAGGGCACCAATAGCCCAAGATTATTCGATAGCGGGAACTCAAGTGCAGGTGCCTGCTGTTTGCAGGGCCTCTCATTTGGGCAGCAGCACCCAGCTACAGCTCTAGCAGAAGGCAGGCAGTGGGCAAGGCTCCTCACACCTCACTGGATAGATCCCTGTCATTGGCACAAAGCTTCTCAGCCTCCAAAGTCTTGCAGCCTCCAGCAGAGCAAATGAAGGCTGTTGGGCATGCATGGGCAGCCATGGGCTGCAAAAATCTCATTGCTGGAATTTTTTTTGGCTGCTGCTTCTGTTTCCATCCTCTCCAGAAATATTGCCCACCCTCCTCCTCAAATTCTGCCCATGTTTTCCACAGCCCCATAGTCATCCTCATAGCAGTTTATCAATACCTGAAGGAGGGCTAAAGAAAGGCAGGAGTAGGACTTTTTAATAGCATATATGATGGCAGGACTAGGAATAATGGATGTTGAAGTAATGCGACGATTGGTGTAAGAAGGGGCTGACCTCCACGATCAATATGATCTGCCAGAATCCGTTTATTGTGAGCATGAGACAAGCTTATATACAGTGATGGCTACTTATCAATGCTACTAACATACTGATTGGTTACAGGTTACATTCTTGCATTAATGTCAGACCCTCCTCTTAGAGTTCTTCTGCCAACACACAAGGTTGTTGTTTATCTTGCTCACTCTTGACTTCTTCTTAGTTCCCACCGCATAGAGGACTATTTCCCAAAACAATGGAAGGCATAAACAAGCTCCAAGGCCTCAGGTGCCTCAGGCCCTGAGCTGAGCAGTTGTTAACCCTTTATGGCCTGTGCCCATACTGCAACAGGATGTGAATTGGATGAGGGGAGATTCAGGCTAGATACAAGAAAGAAGTTCTTTACAGTGAGGCTGGTGAGATCTTGGAACAGGTTGCCCAGAGAGGTTGTGGATGCCCCCTCTCTGGAGGTGTTTAAGGCCAGGCTGGACAAGGCACTGAGCAACCTGGTATAGTGGGAGGTGTCCCTGCCTGTGGCAGGGGGTCCCTTCCAACCCAAACCATTCTATGATTCTATGATCCTCCCATCAGCTAACATTGAGATGAAGCCTCCAGCCCATGGCAGACATCCCCAGCTTTTGTCTCTGTTTTCATTTTGCATTTTGTAGTATTAAAAAAAATCACAAGTGCATGAACCTAGGTTTGCTGCTCTGCTCTCAGTGCTCCTCATGGAGGTTTCATGCTCCCTAGCAGACTGAGTGCATCTCTGAGGCAGCTGATGAAAACACCGCCCTTCATTGCAGGGGAGGAAGGACAAGGCCCTTGAAATCTCATTTCAGGACATTTCATCATTTGGATTACATGTGGAAAATAAATGTCATTTCATACAACATTCCAGATTACTTATCAAATAATGATCTGCCTCTTAATGTCTTGACTACTGGCATCTGTGCAAATTAAATTCTGTACTTGCAAATGTATTTATTCTTTATGCTTAGCAATTAGCTCATGATTTTAAGTAATTGAGCTGTAAATTATCCCCTTGTTTATAAAATAGCAACATCCCCTGAGGGATAATATTTTCTATTACAGCAATTAGTAACACATCAATTCTTGACTAGCATGTAAAAAGTCTCTACCTTTTTTCCTCATGTATTAGCTAGTATGAGAAAATAATTCTCCAGCATGAGGGCATGCTCACAGTCAGGGATGGGCACACATGCGACCATGCCTCACCAAAGCAAATGGAGAATGCACCAAAGTTTTTCCAAAATTCCACCCTTTGCCCACACCTATCATTGGCCAAGGGTCTAATGGAAGGCTTTGGCTGCAAACCAGTGGGAGAATGTAGGAGAATAGGGAGAAAACTAGGTTATCCCAGCACACACCCTGCTCTGCTGCCAGAATTTGTAAATTGTGGATTTCAAATCACCACCAGCCACATTAGGTGTGACCACGCTGGGCAAAAAAACCAAAAAAACTCTGTGTCTCTGTGTCTCTGTGTCGTCTGCACCACCCGGCCCTAGTCCACCTCATCTACTCCTGCTGCTGAACTCTGATGTAACTCAGGTGCCTCCAGAGATGGCAGGTACACAGAGAGTGCCACCCAGCTTGGCACGATGCCCCATTGCCCTGCCCACATGTCTGCAGATTGTAATCCTTATGACAGGTGATCATCCTGATATTCTTGATAAAGCTTAAGGTCTCATCCTAGCTCCACCATCACCATGAATATTGATTTTAGGAATGTGGCATTCAAATTACATATACATTAAAATATTAGTGAGATAGGCTAATTGTCTCTATGATGCCATGCTGAAACAAAACTGAAGACACCAGGACAATCAGGTGCCAAGTGCAAATGATTCATCATGCCCCAAATTTGTCAAAGTCCACTTACTCATCACATCAATGAAGACACTGGCTCTGTAAAGGCCCCACTCTACAGTAGCAAAGCACCCTGAAGCATCCTTTGTTTTCTTGAATGAATTGATACAAAAATAATGGAAATGGGCTGATAGGCTGTAACTTCATTACATGTGAGAAGAGGAAATGCTTGGTGTCCCAAAGGCTCTGGGACTAAGTACAACCAAGGGGTCTGAGACCCCCATGCTGGCCATCTGGCCACCATCGCCTTCAGCTGAGTTGCCCAGTGCTAGGCAGGGCTGCCTCTTGCAGCAACCTCCCACAGCTCCCAAATATTCTCTTGCTCCATTGCTGCAGTTACTGGGATATTGAGGATAACATGCAGTTTACACACCACCCTCCCTGCTGCCTATTCACTGCATGAGGAATAAAGGATGACAATCAGCTGATGCATTTTGCAGAATTTAACAGAACACTCTGGGGTGGGCTCCTTTCTGGGGCTGATTAATGCCAAAGAGGAGGAACTGTGTTGGAAAAACTGATTGATCAATCTGCGGGGAGACACAGATGCTGTGGTCAAGGGCTGGCCCCATGGGATTTATGAGCCTGCAGCGGGTGAAGGGTGAGTTCCCGGGGAGCCACGTGGCGTGGCTCCCACTGCCCTCAGCTGCGGGTGACAGCAGGGATGGGGAAGAGAGCAGAGGGGGCACGGAAGGGCTCGTGCAATGGGACTTGGAGGACTGACGGAACTGAGACACCCGAGGGCGGTTCTCACCTTGCCACGCTCCTGCCTGCTTCTGCCTGTGCCGCCAGGGCTGTGCCAACCTAGCTGTGCACAGCTGGGCTGCAAACCACACTGCTGGTCTGATCTGACTTAAAAGCCGTGTTCTGGAAAAGCCTGGAGGGTTTCCCACAGCCACGGCTGTGCCAGGGATCGTACACGGCTCAGCACAAGTGCTACAGCCACCCAGCTGGGGACTGGACTCAGTGGATGGTGAGCTGCTGTGCATCCACCATCGCCCGGAGGCTCTCAAGAGGGTGCCTTCTGCTCTGTGTCTGTGACAGGCACATTTTCAGTGACAACAAGCCCTGTGTGCCTTCTCCAGCCCTGCCATTGCTAAAGTCACAGTATTTTCTTATATTTGGCCAGATTCCACTCCTTGCAGGGTCTCCCTCTGCCCTGAAAGCATACAGGCAGCATAACTCCAGCACAGAGACAGCAGCCTCAGGCAGCAACACAAATGGGATCTTAATAAATAAATAACTCGACTCTGACTGCCAACACCTCCCACCACACATGGAGAGGAAGACAGCCGAGAGACGTGCCTCTTCCCTCCAGAGCACAGCAGTGACTGCACATTTATTTCTGGCTCTCAGAGGGATGTAGGCTCGACTCTCTGTCCCTCTGTATGGAGCTACTGTATCTTGCCAAAAATTCTGGTGTTCTGCTGGAGTAGGACTGCCCTGTCATGGCCAGCAGACTGTAAATTTGTTGTCCAGCCATGCCACATGGAAAGAGCATCTCTAAGAGAAGGGTTTAAGGCAGATCCCAGCCTCTGTCTGGCAATGACAGCAGCAGTTGCAGCTGCAAAGAGTTTGGGGATGTTCCTGATGCTTGTTCTCGGCTGCCAGTGGAGGACCAGATGAGAGCCAGGGCTCTGCAAGCGCACAAAGGGGAAAGCTGGGGCTGCACCACCTCATGCCTATTAACCCATGCGGCAGCTCCAGGCCAACTAGCCATCTATGAAGTAATGCCATGGATATTAGTGTAGTAAGGGAATTCTCATCCACATGGGTGGCATTTCACAGTTGCCAAATCGTCCTTCTTGCCAGCTCCCCAGCAGTGTTTCCTTGGTTCAGCAGGATAGGAGCCTGCCAAATGGAATCAGATCAACAAGGGATCCAGGTACCCTGGCGCTTGTCCCAGCACCCTCTTCAGTGCAGAGCTGTGCTCCAGCCTAAGCAGGGACGGGATGGAGAGATAAAAACTTTTCTTTAATGCCTATCCTTAGCAACATCGGAGTTTCTCAGAGTGGTACATTGCTACTTCAGCAAAGCCCGAGCTGTTACATCCCACAGCTTCCTGCACCATTCCCAGGAATGCTGGTTGGAACTAGATGATCTTTAAGGCTCCTTCCAACGCAAACCATTCTATGATTCTATAATTCTATGTCTGTCTGGCCATGTGGACAGTAAAAGGAAGGGTACCAGTTCCTGGAGCCCACAGATGCCCCCCATGTTCCCCCCGCAAGTTCAGAGGATATCACTGGAGAATGGCCAGAGCTCCCTCACACCCAGTCTGACTCACAGTGAGGACTTCAACAAAAAATCACTCCTAGCTCTCCTCTGCAGTGGCAACAAGGGAACAGATAAAACAGCCTGGCTCCTGCTTGCCAAGGGGACCATCTACCATGCAAACCCCTCTGAGAATCATCTGCCAGCACTGTGCTCCTGTGTCTCAGCAGGCATTTAGGAAATGGATCCCCAGTGAAGAGGACAGGATCTGCTGCAAAACAGGGCTGTCACCCCGGCCAGTGAGTTGCTCCTGCCATAGGGAAGGCTGGACAGGACACTGCTGTGTGAAAGCTCCTCTGCCCTCTCCACCACAGGTACCTGTGGTGCCTCATCTAGGGAGCTCTGTCAGTTTGAAAGTGAACTTAAGGAGGGGAAAACAAATCCCTGAAACCAGAGTCCAAAGCTTTGGAGACCACATCTCCCAGGGGAGCTGGTTGGGTGTGGATTGCACAACTTCTGGTATAGGGACCATGAGTGGAGATGTGTGTGTGAAGCTGCCCAGAGGAGACATCTGCGCCAGGGACATGTCCCTCAGACACAGCACTTGTTTTCCAGCCTTCAGGGTGGTGATGACTTTGATCTGCAGCCAGACTAGGTTTTCAGTTCACAACCCAAAGAGGAAGGCTTGATGTGGCATCCCTGGACTCCAGGCTATACCTCAGCTATTACAGGCAACTTGGTTTCTGTTTTCTGCATTTCCTAGGATCTTGCAGTCTTTGCATATTAAGGCTTTTAGATCTCTAGAAGCACATTTTGCTCATTTTGGCTCCTTAGAGAGTAGGCAAAGTGAGCCCTGCCACCTTCTCACTGCCTGCGTGCTGCATCAATGTCAGCATCCTATTTATTCCACCTTCCCACCCTTGGGCATGTGCCCAGTATTAGTCTAAATTTTCTTGCCAACACATTTTTCCTCCAAGATGTTGTGCCAGTCAGTAATGCTGTAATGTGCTGTCTAAAGGTTCCTCCCAATCCTGTTTTGGACAATTCCCAATTTGTAACTCAAGCTGACTGAGCAAAGAAAAACCCATTGCTAGAGGACTGTGGGACAAGGAATGCCCCAGTGCCCGGGGCAATCACTTAACTCCGGGCTTCACCTCCCCCTTGGCACCTGTTTTACAAAGCAAAGGCTGGAGAAGCCCAAAAGACCAGCTTGAGGTCCCCCCCACGAGGTTAGAAATGTCTTCATCACCTCCCTCCACCCTAAACTTGTCCTCAGCCTCTTCATTTCCAGAAACATCCCCCTCTTCCTCTCCTGATCCCTAGGGAATTCACATATATCTGCTTGGGGATCACAGTCAATGCACACTTCACAGCAGCAGGCCAGTGGTGGCAGCAATGTGGAGCCAGGGGACACCAGAGTCACTGCTTCCCTGTGAAACACTCAGCCAGAGCTCAAGGAAGTGCTCAGAGAAACCAATGCTTTTAGATGTCTCACCAGCCCTCACAAGACCAGAAAGCAAAATGCTCCTGGTGGGTTTTGCAGCAGATGGGCTATGCTGGGGCAGGGGGGAAGATGCTGCTGGCAGGTCCCCATGGTGGACAAGCTCCTGAAGGCAGCCTGTCCTCACCCACCTGGCTGTCATTCCCCACAGACACTGACCCAGTGCCGGCAATTAGAGGTGGTTAAGCAGCTCTGGGCTGCCATAAACGTGGACATAATTAAAGTCTGTTTCCATGCCAGGCGGCAGGGACTAGCCTTCCCAGCTCCACACTTCCTGAGCCCTTTGCAGATCCCCACAGGAGGAAGAACACCAGAGAGTTAATTGTGGTAACTTTCCCTTTCCCCCCATCTCCAAATACACATCCAGCACTAGAAAAAATACTGGTCCAGCAGAAAACTCTCCAGAAACAAGCTTCTGATTTCATGCAAATCTGTTGTCCCAGGTTTCCCCATAAAAGAAAAAAGACTGAGAAAAGGCTTTTTGGTAGTGGCTTCCCCAGAGCAGCCATGGACTTCTCACTGGAGTCTGTCTGAATGAGGAGCTAATTGATGCTTACATCAAATACTGCTCATCTGGAGTTAAACCTGACTCACTGAAGGCTGCTCTTTGTTTTTTAAATCAAAAGGCTTGTGGCTCCATAGAGGAGCCAAGAGAAAGCCTGGATTTCTACTTTTCTGCAGTTTTAAACATGACACTCTGCTTTTTATTTATTTTCTTTTTTTTTCAGCTCTGAAGGCTCAGCAGGCAAGCCTCTGCAGAGATGAGGGCTTTGCACCGGTGAGGTCTGCAAACATGTCTCTTCTTTCTGGAACTTTATTTTTCTCACGGTCTGTGAAAAGGCGAGATCAGGTGATACGTGTGGGATTGGCCCCATACAGGTGCAGATCAGGTACTGGAGGAGGTGGAAAAACATTACTGTGTATACTCAGGGAAAAAAAAAAAAAAAAAAAAAAAAAAAAAAAAAAAAGAAGAAAAAAAAAGAACGAGG
>VZTY01033217.1:128201-157903 GCA_013400935.1 Turnix velox
CCGCCAGCCCCGCTCGTGCCAGGGGCTCGCGGCTGCTGGCTTGACCTCAGGCTCGGATCCAGGTCACCTGCCTGCAGGGGTGTGGGAATGGCGATAAAGCAGCCCGGCAGCTGGGCTGCGGTTCGAGGGGGAAGTGAGGTGGGTCGGCTGGGAGTGCCAGGGCAAGAGCCCCTCAGGACTGGAGTTTCGAAGCCTGGGGACCGGAGGAATGTGAGCAGGTTGAGGGTGGCTGCGCACTGCGGGGACCGGGGTGCTTCGGCCCCATGGCTCCCACCCATCCCCACAGAGGCCAGATCCTACTCAGTCCGAGGTAGCCCCAGCTGGAGCTTGTGCCAGAGCATTAAGGCCAACGCCCACCTTGGCTCTGTCGCTGCCTCGGGGGCAGGGTGGGGAAGGGGACCTGTGATTTACCGGAGCCACATGTGTTATACTTAAAACAAGTAAAACAAAAGCCCAGTTTATTGCGCCGAGTGCTGACATCCGGGAGGGGAGTTAAGGGGGCAGCTCAGACAAGTGGCTGCTCCCGTTCATTAAACATTCGAAGCCACCCAGGCCATCAGCTGGTGCTGGGGACAGCATTCTCGGCTGAGCTGGGACAAACTCTCCCCTTCCTAGGCTCTGCAGGAAAGGGATTTCCCATGTCCCCACCTTGGCACGGGGGTATCAGCTCCTTCTGATGGTTCCTTGCAAATGTCTAAGGACAGCAATCTGACCCGCACAGGCTCTGGTTTGCTCTTCTCTTGGGTCAGCCCTGGGTTGTCACTGTCCAGGAGTAGGCTGAAGGTTCTTGTCCTGCCTGAGGGCACTGCAGTTAAGGTAGCATGTGTTATACCAGAGGGGTGCAGGGCTGGAGGGCGCTTTGCCAAGGGGTGGTAGAGGGTAGAGGTACTGTTGCTGAAGAACAGCCATAGAGGTAGGGCTACCTGTAATCTGTAGCCATTAGGAAGCTGTTTCCAGCAGAGATTTATTGCCAATAAAGCCAGCTCAGCACAACTGCTGGGGTATTAACTCTTATCTGGCCAGCACCACAAGAGCCCTGGGCTTTGCCTTTGGTACTAAGGAGAGCAAATACCTGTGGTAGGACATATCACAGCACCTTGGCACTGGTAACTCAGCCAGCTCCTTCCCATCATGTGCTCCTAAGTTCTTTGACCCAGCTCCTTTCACCCAGTGCATGGAGGGAAGCAGTGGGAGCCTGGTCACGAGGCCAAAGGTTCTGCGAGATTCAGCAGTACAAAAGCAGCATCCCATTTAATTAAAATCAGACCTGCTATAATAAGCCTGCTGGCACACCAGCATGGTTCAGGCAGCTCTACTAGAGCAGGGACTGGAACTCAGCCTTCCTCTGGGACTGGGATACATGGTGGCCCAGGGGCTGTGAGCCAGGGCAAGGTCACCCTGAGACTCCCTGCAAAGCCACATCATATTTCTTGTCCTTCCAGTCACCCTGAGGAGACACAGCCTGTCTCCAGTACAGCCTGCTGCTGCTTAGCACCTCACCAAAAGTCTTCCCTAAAACTTTCCTTGGTGTCTCTGCTGAATCCTTTCTCCCCACACAGAGTCTCATGCCACCCCAAGGGTCTCGGCTCCCATTGCACCAAGCAGCCAAGACACGCAGCTCTCTGCTGCGTGTCCTCGAAGACTGAGACAGTATGAGCCTCTCTGGCTGTGGGCACACTGAGGTTGTTCGCAAGAGACTTTCCAAGGCTTATTTTGCTGGCTTATTTTAGTTGCTCAGAAGGTCAGAGGGTTGTCAGTGATGACTGGAGGCTGTCACAGCTCTTCCCACTGCAGAAAGGGCTGCAGCTCTGATCTCTGGAAAACATTATGAGTTCTTGAAACCATAAAACAATCTGGCTGGTGTCTCTCCCTTAGACACTGGAAATCTGGACAGTGTTTGTACCAAGAGAGGGAGCAGGATGCAGAGACACATACTGAACCTCACAGTTATGTATCTTGCCTGGCTCTTGCTCCTGCAGCCCTGCTGCAGCTCAGGCCCAGATAAACCCCCATCTCTTTTGGCAGCACTAACACACATTGGGGCATCTGCCAAAAAGAGGAGATGGTTCTGGGCCTGAGCCCATTGCAGCCCAGCAGCATCCTCACAAAGGCTAATGACTACAGTAAAGCAGGACCAAAACAGACTGTTCATGCTGGACTAAGGGAACATTTGACTTTTTTGGTTGTTTTTTCTGTATCTCCAGGATCAGGCTGAGTCTTCTCTCTGCCTTCATCAGCAACAGGCTCAGCTCCAGACCTGGAAAGCAACTTGCCTTTGTCCCAACAGCAAAATTAATCCAGTTTTTAGTAGAGGAGAGCAAATGGCCTGCTCTGCTCAGGGGTTTAACAGCAACAGAGCAGTACTGGAGTCCTCCTTGGCTGCAGAAGAGAAACCAGGACACCCTTCAGGGCTGCACTGAGGTGGGTGTTGGTGGAGACAAGAAGTCTGGAAGGGGATGGGGGAGCTTTGGGAAGATAATGCATCAGGACAAACCCTTCCACTAGGCAGCATTCTCAATAAAACTAGTGCCATGTACGATGAACAGACAGGTAAATTGGACTCCTCATCTCCAACTCTGCTGCAGGGAGAGTGTTGTCTAGTCTACAGCCTTACAAGAGTGTTATATTGAGATCTCTGGTGGCTTCCTTTCTCCCTGCAGCCAAGCCTGGCTCCTTACCATAGGGTCAGCACTGGCTCATCCGGCAGCACAGAGCTTGATGCTTCCCTTCCCATGGGGCAGCTCACATTCAGACATCTTTTAGCTTTCATTGTGTTGTGGAATAGAGGGGCTGGCAGTTGGACAGCCCAGGCTGGTGTTTCTGAGTGGGCTCCAAGCAGCTGTGTGTGCTTTCTCAGACAGCACTGGCGCTTGTTGCCTTCCCTGCTGGGCTCAGCTGTGTGCAGGCAGGCTGCGGTCAGAGGCTTTGGGCAGGCCCCTCCCTGTGGCACTGTCTGTCTGGGTCACCCTCCATGGGAGGTTTTCAGCACAGGTCTGGTGCTGGGCAGTGGGTAGGCAGGGTCACATGTCTCCAGAGGGACAAGATGTTGGATCACCATGGCCACCTGCTGCTGGATGAACAGCTGAGAGCAGTGGACTGGGAGCAGCCAGAAGTGAAGGGAGAAGGACATGGCAGTGGGCAGCATTGTGGTTGCTCAGACAGCATCACAAGAGTCACAAGGTGCCTCTTGGAGCTTCTCCTGGTCTGGGGCATCCCATGGCACAGCCATCACTCCCCTCTCCTGCCATCTCCTCCACAGAACAGATCTTGCATGAGGCAAGGGCTCCCTTATCGCCTGGTGTTTGTCTGGAGGAGCATGCTGCAGACAGGACTAGTTAACAATCACCCGTGGGAAGCAGGGC
This sequence comes from Turnix velox, assembly GCA_013400935.1. Classification (NCBI taxonomy): domain Eukaryota; kingdom Metazoa; phylum Chordata; class Aves; order Charadriiformes; family Turnicidae; genus Turnix; species Turnix velox. The sequence continues at coordinate 131,564 of VZTY01033217.1, forward strand.
TGGAAGAGGTCTGACAGGATGGGCTGTCTTTGGCCTCTCATCCTTCACCAGGGGGCTTAAAGCCCAGCTGGCCCCATGCTTGTGGCTGTGGGCTGCTCCAGTGGCACCTCCAGTGTTAGCCACATTTCACAGCTCAGAGTTGTCCCTTCAGTGTTAAACCCTGCTGAGACCCCTCTCCCAAAGTAAACAGGAGCCAGTTTATTACTCTCAAGAGTCATTTCCTGGGGAGGTCAGGAGGGTTCTCCTTGGGACTTGTGACAGTCTGATAAACTCTGCTGAGCCAAGGTGTTATGAGAGCAGTGGATACTGAGAAGAACAGAGCTTAGCCCAGGGGATACCTGCAGTCTGTTCCGAACCTTGGGACAAAGTCCTGTTTGTCTTGTTCTTCAGGGTGTTGTGCTCTGAGCTCCCCTGACCGCTTGCTTATGGCACTGATGCAGAAAACGATGTGCCAGTGGTTTGCTCTTTGAGCACCTGCCCCCTTTTGCAGGATGTATGCAAAAACCCTAAATCCCCTTCTGAGGTTTGAAAATATGTCATCCCAATGGGCAAGAAAGGGAAGGGATATACTTAGAGGAGTTTGCTGAAAGAGTGCAACACCAGGGCAGGAACAACAGTGACATCCCTGGGGGCTGCCCTGTAACACCAGCTCACAGCCCTGGCATGGCTCCCTGTGCCAGGAGGCAGCTGGCCCCCCACATCCCCTCCAGGCTTTGTGTGTGGGAGGTTGACCCCCACACAGGCTGCCAGCTCTTCTGTCATCTTCCTTCTACAGGTCTGGCGAATTGGCAGAAAGCTTTCCCTGGAGGAGCTGAGGCACCATGGACTTGGGATCCATGTGCCTGAGCCAGCCCAGCATCCCAGGAGAGTGCTCCTTGCAAGGTCCCTGCCTCCAGCCACATGCTGCCTGGAGGGTCCACAGACTTTAGAGAGAGGGGAGGAGGAAACCCCATCCCACATGCAAGTCCCCAGCAGGAACTTGGCAGCAGATGTGGTGGGGTTGAGCAGAACGATGCAAGATGTCTGCAGGCGGCCAGCTACTGGCAGGAGCATGAGAGAGAGGAGCTACCCACCATGGGGCTCTGCCTGCTCACAGCAGGGACCACACAGACACTTCGCCCTCTGGCCTTTCACAGCCCTGGGAAAGAGCAGCACAGATTTTCCATCCATCCACCCCTGGGATGAGTGGCTGCCCCATCACTCCAAAAAACATTTTGGGTGTGCAGCTTTTGGAAGAGAATGGTGGGAGGTTTAATTGTGCTGCTGCTTGCTGTGAAAGTTCAGGCTGTGATGTAAGAGGGGCTGAGGGATCTAAGCTATGGCCAGGAGGGTCCTTGGAGGGGTGGGAATTGGGATTTAGCCAGATCTGGCAAGAAGGGCAGCAGAACTGGTATCAGCACTGCAAAGTGCAAGGGACATGGAGACACCCCCACAAGTCTCACAAGCGCAGCCTTGCAGGCTGCAGATCACCAGCAGCGTGGCAGCAGCCCTGCCACACCTGCGAGGAAAGTCCCTGTGTACAGCCACATCACAGCACAGTCCTGCAGAAAGGGTAAAACTTCAGACTCTGAGTGTCATTTCAACTCTGGAGCCTCCTCAATAGCAAACTGCCCTCTGGAGACCCCCCATTTAGTCCCAGAATGGAAGTAGCAGCCTCAGCACTTTGGCAGGAGCAGGGAGATTTCTGCCTCTTGGCCCCTCTGAATAGCAGCAGAATTCATTATAGCCCCGTTTCACTTCTCCCTCCAATTATCCCCCTGGACAATGGGCTGGGGCTGCAGCGGAAGGTCCCTTTCAGGAGGTGTTGGTGGCAGGACATGCTGCTGGGGCTCAACTGAGAGCCCCTTTGCTGGGGAGCAGTGACCTGAGTCCAGTAAATGCCACTTGCAGACCCAGGAGGTGAGTCTGCACAGCATGGCATGGGCAGCTCAGCACCAGGGACCAGGGGATGCTCTCTACAGGGCAGGAAGCACTTATAACAAGAGCTAGCCCCAGTCTGTAAACCACCTGCAATAAGGGGGCAAAAAAGTGAGTTAAAGGAGAAAATAGTGAGTTATGACTGATTAAGTACCAGAGAGTTATTTTATCTTTATAAACACAGTGATAATTTAATCCATGTCATTTCTCTCTGTATAGAGACTTTGGAGCCAACAAAGAGTGCAGGTACTACTTGCATCATGGATCTGACCCAAGGGATCAGGCTCCCACAGGAAACACCTTGCATCTGAGGACCTGGACGTCTTTGCTGCACTGAGCACTGCTCTCCAGCCAGCCACGTGGAGGCCTTCAGTTGCTAAGGTGGAGAAACTGGCAGCAATCAGCACTGGAGCCTCTTTGGACTCTGTGAGAGCCTAGAATTGAGCCTGAGAGTCAGAAGATGAACATGAAGATCAGGTAAGGATTGATCTTCACCATTCCTTCCCTGGTTTAGTGAATCTCCTCTTTCCTAGAGATGCTCTGCCCCAGCCACACTCACTGCTGTGCAGCTCTCAAGAACCCAACAGAGCAGAACTAACCGGAGGGAGATTTGAGGGTGGTTGATGCTCACAGCAAACTTTGGTCTGGGAAAGGAGGAAAGAGGCAGGTGCCCGTTGCCCAAAGGCTTCATGGAGTAATTTGCAGCCATGTAGACAGAGAGGGCTTGGGAAGTTTGTGCAGCCACCTTGTCCTTTCCACCACTGGCTCTAAGGACTCGGCTGCACAGAGGAGTGACTTTGCACCAGCAGGTCCAATCCTAGCATGCTCAAAGCCATTTTGATGTGCATGTTGCCAAATCAGACTGTGCCCCAAGCTGGAGAGCCTGCAGAGAAACACAGGGTGAGCACGACAGGGGCTGAGGAGGTTTCAGATGGAGAGAGACCGGGCACTCGGCCTATTTAGTTTATCAGGAAGAAGATCAAGAGGCGGCTTGATTATAGTCACAAGGACCTTGGTGCGCAAGTACCTTGGCAGAAATAACAAGCCAGGTACTTAAGAGCTCTTTAATCTAGAAGGGAAAAGCAAAACAAGGGCCAATTGCTCCACATTTCTAGCAGTCCAAGGGATTAACTCCAGAAGGAGAGGCAGAAACCCAGGCTGCCTTCTGGGGCTGCTGCAGGGATGGCTGAGGGCTCCAACCCCAGCATCACCTGTAGCAGTGTGTTTTATTTTGAAATAAGGTGATTTTGGAAGTAGCAGAAGGTCTGCAGGGCTGGGACAGTATAGGGTGACCTGTCAAACACTTCAAGTGCAGAGAGCACACCTCAGCAAGTGAGGTGGTCACCACTGGTCTTGTGGACAAGGCAGGGCACAGACGGCGTTGTTCAAGAGCAATGGATACAATGGGACAGAGCGGAGGACAGGGAATCTGCAAATCTGCATTTATGTTGAGATTGCAGCTAAAGGTTCTTCATGCAGAGAGCTCTCTAGCTGCTGAGGTTTGAGCTCCCAGCAGAGGGATGACTGGTCCTCTCTTTGCATGATCACAAACCCAAATGAAGATTCTGAGGTCACAGGGGAGCTGGATTGTCCAGCAGGCTGATCCAGGTAATGCATCTCTGGGATCTCCTGCTGGACACAGCTAACAGATACTAGGCAGCTGCATCTCCACCATACCAACAGCGAAGCAAAGCAGAAGGAGGAATGAAGCACTTATCCCAGGGAACCATTCACTTTTCTATTTAAATCCTATTTCCCCCTCATTTTTTTACTTAAAAATAAATCAAGAGCCTTGCCTTGGCCCTACTGCGAAGCATGGGGAAGAGCCCTGGCCCAGGGTGGGGGGCAGCACAGGGCCCCCCGTGCAGCCCTGACGCCCGGCGTGCCGCCGGCGGGGCTAACAAAAGGCCTGCAGCGGGGCCAGCCCATGCTGGGAGCGCCGCGGTGCCGCTGCTCAATGGCTCTTCCCGCACAGAGGAAGGCATGAAGAGGCGTAATCAAATAAGGGTATCAGCATGGTGGCTCCTTGAACTGTACTCCCAGCGTGAGCTGGCGGCGGGGCCGGGCGGAGGTGACAGGTATCTTTATCCCTCCACACAGGAGAGCTTCAACATCCCGCTGGCAGGAATTTGTCTGCAAATTTTCCTCCCATTGAAAGGAGTGAGGCGGCCGGCGAGGCTCGGGCTGAGATGATCGCTTGATTAAGGCTGGGTCGGGTGAGGTGGAGAGACGAGGCAGCTCCCAGGGAGCCGTGATCCCAGCCCTTAACCTCTCCTCAGGAGACCGCAAATTATATCTGTTAATGTATCAGCCCCCTGGTCTCCTACAAATAGGTTGCCTGGCCAAGTGCGCGTCAGACATTTGCAGGAGGACTTGTTACCTCTTCATCACTTAGTCATTTTCATCTTCGTCATTTAATTTATCTTGCGATTATGTTTAACCCTGTGAGTCCCAGGGAAGGCAGGTAAAGAGGTCTGCCAGCCCAGCTGTGCTGTAAACACAGAGGCAAACCAGCTGCAAAAGGGCTTTGAAGAGCCAAGGGAAACAGTTTTCTGTGATTCTCAGAGGAATAGGGAAGCCCTTTGCCATGGGATCAGCACCGATTCCCATCCCATTCCCCTGTCACACAGTGACCTGGAGCAGCCAGAGAGATGATGCTCCCCCGGTGTAATGAGGCTGGGGACAGGGGGGACACATCACATACTCCCCCCACCTTGGGTGCCAGAAGTGATTTACAGAGTGCACCCGGGAGCAGAGTCAATTAAGGTCACATTTCTGTGTTGCTAAACAACAGGCAGCTCTGGGTTCAGGCCCGCTGAAAAGAAAACAAAAGCCACCCCTTGAAACAGGGGCTTTGAGAGGGTTCAAAGGAGCAGGAAACAAAAGGCGGGCTTTGTGGCCTGCCCTCGCCTGCGCCTTCCCGGGCCCTTCCGCCACCAGAGACACTGTTAATGTGGCAAGGGAGAGTTTTTAATTGTCCGGCACAAACAATGCTGGCATATTTAGGCCGGCCTCATTACAGAGCCATCCAAAATGCTTGAGAAGCATTCCCACCGCTTAGCATAAATAGCAGAAACGCTCTTTCACTAGCAGAGCAGGTCCCATCTGCTCCCAGTCCGTCCTCACCTTGACTTGGCAATGGAGAGCCTTTGGGGTCAGCCCCTCTGCTCCCAAGATCCAGTGTGGGAAACTGCCAGGAACCTCACTCCACCATAGGGTGCTCTTAAATCCCATGAGGGCAGAGGACAGCAGGGATTTGCAGCAAGGAGCGCTCAACTGAACTGACCGGTGTGGGCAGCCCTGGATGGACTTTGCTCCAGTGGTTCAGCCATAGCTAATGGGAGTCTCAAGGGGTGCCACACAATGCTCCTGACAGGACAAAGCTGTTTGCATGTGCACCTACTGAGTGCTGGCTGATGTCCCTCATGGGGAATGAGACAATGAAGGTCTTGAGGACCTTTTCCCAATGAGCTGAGTTTGGAATGGGAGCACTGACACTTTCCAGAGAGACTCAAACCCAGCTGGGGCCCATACCCTGTGAACCAGAGTCAGGGCTCCTTATGGCTGTGTCTTCTTGAGGTTTACACCCCATTTTCACTTCCTGGAGCTCCCTACCTGCCTCCCAGTTGGTGTGTGGATGCCCTTGACCCCTGCTTAGCATCCCTTCAGCCCCTGGCAGCAAGCTACAGCAGCAAGCCATCCCCCAGGCTGGGCAGAGGGGACTGCCCTGGCAGAGACATGTCCCTCAGGGCTGGAGAAGGGCATGGCTGCTGCCACCAAGCCCAGCCATGTACCTGGTATTCCCTGTTTCAGTGGTGCTGACAGGCCACAGCCCAGCAGCCAGGGTGAGGGCAGAGCTGTGCTGAGTAGGGTGGAAATGCTGCCGCACCACAGTGACAAGCCATCCCCAGTGTCTCCAGTCCCCTGTGGTGGCCAAGCTGCCTTCCCTGTGCAGGGATTGCTGGGAGTAGTGGCATTGTGACCAACCACTCTGTGTTGTTTGGGGAGCACAGAGATCCCTTTGCAGCCCAAGCAGCTTCTCTGCCCCTTTCCCTGCTTGATTCCCAGCTTTTCCCTGGGAATTACAGCTCCCATCCCCAGAGCAAGCTGCTCTGGCAACCACAGACATCCCAGAACAGGGCAGCTGGGACTGTGAGCCTGTTTTTCTCTTGGGTCCTGGCAAAGAGCCTCTTCAGCACACAGGGATCAAAGCAAATGGTATATCCTGACCGATACCTGATCCTGGGGCGGGAAGGAAGCCGGGAGGCTGCTGAGTGCCTCCTGCACCACTCTTATCACTATGCAGCTCCGAGTGTGCCACAGGGCCCACACTGCTGGGCTGTGCTTTATGGCATTTCAGCTCCTGCCAGCTCCCTTTCTCCCTCCCTTGGACTCCCCCTTCTTAGAGGCAACCAGCCCCACATGCCCCACAGTTTATTAAAATTCCTGGGTACCTTGGAAGAGACAGCACAATAGTGTATTTGTTACAGCTGCCTCCTATTAGAGGACTGCCCCTTTTGATTTCAAAGTGGAACTTTTGGCAGAAAACCAGCCTCCAAAAGGGAATATGGCTGTAAAAATTGTCAAAAAGGGAGTAAAAAAGAAAAAAAAAAGCCCCCTACTTTGATCAGAAAGGCCTGAAGATGAATCGCGGTGATACATGAGCGGCTCTGCTAGAGGTGAAGCTGGGTTGCAAAGAGTAGATCCAGGGCAGCCATCGGGCTGGAGTGGGAGTGAGCCACGGCAGCCAGGGGTTTCAAAGGCCTCTGCAACGAGGAGCAGAATTGGAGGATTATTCACTTTCTATATTTTCACTCCTGCAGTACACATGGGAATCTAATTGGCCAGAATGAGAAATACAGCCAGACAGCTTACAAGTGGGCTTGAGAAGACAGAGAAATATTTGCAGCTGCAAGCCATTAAAGGCAAACCCAGCCTGGCTCTTACACTTTAATTACCCTGCTGTACGCTCTCCTCCACGTACCAGAGCCCATGTCACTTCAAAAACCTTTCTGATCTTAAAAGGCCAAGCGTGGTGTCTGGCTGCACTGGGGTGGCCATGCTCCAGCACAGCCAGGGCTACACACCTTGCAGGGTACCCCAACATTGGCTGTCCCACTGCCACCCTGGGGCAGACCTGGAGCAACCCTGACACTGCTCTTGCAAGGCTGACAGCAGTCCTGAGTCACCCCCGAGGGGTTTTGTTGGATTTTTATGGAGACAGAAACCCAGTGTCATGGTGCTGAGACTTCTGCAGGGTCCAGACAAGCTCATCCCAGCATCTCCCAGCAGTGACAATGTGTGACAAAGCCATCTGAAGGGGAAATGCCATTGGGTGCATCCTCCCACAACCATCACTGATGCTTCCAGATTTCAGCCAAGCCCTTTATTCATTGGAATCAAAAGACAGTGGAGATTTCTTCCTTATCAGCATCTGATCCCACCCCAACAGCTGGAAGCAGTGTGGCATGTGGACCCCATGTCCCCATCTCAACCATCTCTCTTCACGCTACGGGTTGGCCAGGGTACCAGGCTGGAGGTATCAGCAGCACCATGGTGTGGCTCTGCTGCTCACAGTGAGGGGTGATGGGGCAGTAATCCCAGCCCAGCACAGCCTGCCCGGCCACTGCAGTGCTGCTCCCGGCTCCCTGACTGCTCATTTCCTCTTCTGCTCCTGCAGTGACACCAAAGATGTTATTGCAGCTGCCGGCCCTGGCCACACTCACTCCCCCACACAGTTCACCCTGCTTCTCCTGAAACCTGAGGAGGACTGAACTCATTTTATGCCATTTTATTTCAGTACTCTGAGCATTAACCTTGTGCCAGGCATTTTTAATCCAGCTATAAACACTGGAGAGGAGAAGGGCTGTAACTTCGCTTGATGGAGCAATATTTTATTGAATATTTTGAAGCTTTGATGCAATCTCCTTCCAAAAACATGAGTTGGAGGAAAATAGGGTGCTTGAGTCTGGACTAATTTTAGATTGAGTTTTAAGTTGCTTGGCAGCACCAAAGGGGCATTGCAGGACGTAGGCAGGAGTTCTGGGAGATGAGGAAAGATAGGGAAAGACCCTCTGATTGAAGATGTGAAATGAATGTGTGCTGCTGGGAAGTTAAATCCAGGCTAAACTCACATGGAAGTGCTGGTGCTGGGACTCTGTACTAGGACGTGGGCAGGGAGCTCCCTGGTCCTGAGTCCCAATCATGTTGGTGCTGGGGGTGCTGAGAGGGCTGCCCTGCTTTTGGGGGAGATGCAATGTTCAGCAAGGAACTGCAGGGACAGATGGACTGGGGAGCATGATGATCTATGGAGTCACCTCTGCGGCGATTGAGAGACCAAGTCCCACACACCTCTACTGGAGCCAGCATGCTCTGAGCTGGCTCAGTGTCTCCAGCACTGCCTGGGGCAGCACTGTCGAAGAACACAGCAGAGCAGAGGCTCATAAAGCAGGTGGATACTAGAGTAGCAGTGCAGCACTGTCAGTGTCTCTCAGGGCTCTCCATACCCAGGGAGCAGGACCCAGCCTTGCTCTCCCCTGTCCCAAATCCTGTCAATCTGGCAGGAGCTGGCAGAGAGAGCAGAGAAGGTGCCATGTCCCAGAAGCCCACCTGCTCCCAAGCATGGGGATAAAGCAGCCACATCTTCATTCAACATCTGGAAGGGCAAAGCAAAGGATGTTGGCTGCTCCTGGACACCAGCCCAGTGCCTCCCTCCAAAATCAGCCAGGGGCAGATGAAAATTAAACCTCTATGGGAAGAAGATGCCTGGGGCTGGGCTTAGCACCAAAGGACTGACCCCTCCAAGGGGTGTAGGCCATCTGGGCATGGTGTCCCCAGTGGGAATTTGCCATAAGCTAGTCTATCCCCTTGAGGGGATGGAGGTTCTATCCAGGAACCCACCAGGAGGGAACTGGCTGGGAGACATGTCTTGGGGTCAGGGAGCTAAGTGGCTGCCATGCGCTCAGACCAGCATTGGGGCTTCTCCCAGCTCTGCCCTGCTTGGCTGCTCCTGGCCCCTGACGAGCCCCAAGAGGCAGCAGAGGGGGGAGCAGGGGCTCCAGATTGGAACCACATGGAAGCACATTTGCAATGAATTAGGCGGGGAGCCAGCAGCTCTTGCTTGGCCGGGTGTGCAGCCAATCTTTGGGGATTGTCAGCTCCTCCCAGGTTTCCACAGCGGATGTTCCCTGGCCAGAGCGCAGCTGGGCTCTGCGTGAAGCTGCAGCCAAGGCAGCCCAGAAGGAGACGAGCACACACATGGGAAGGGACTCCCGCCCACACGCATGGCCTCCACTGATCGATCAGGTCCCTGTGTGTTCCTTGCCTTGGCCTGAGATGCTTTTGGGGGTGAGGATGCTCCAGTGCATGGGGAGAGAAGAGACTGATGCATCAGAAGGGTTATTCAGCCTCTGGTGAGAGGGAAGCTGCAGTGGGCATTGTGTCTTCCTGCCTGCCTTTGCTCACCAGCCCCTTGAGCTGCACCCAAAATCTGGCAGCTGGGAAGCCCCGACTCAGGTGTTGGTGTGAAATCACATCTCAAGAATACCTGAGAAAAGGGCTGACCTGAGAGGTGAAGCAGAAAAGTCCTGCCTAGCAGCCCTTCACATGGGGGTGAAGGAGTTAAATCAATGGTACAGAAAGGCTTAGAGAGTGCATGTCAAAGAATGACACTAACAACTCATGTGACAACCTGCCAGGAAAACTTTTCAGATCATAATTCGCATAGCATTTGTATCATGTTCCTTTCCTGTTTAAAAAGGCAATATGGAAACTGTGCAAGGGGTTATTTTCTGGTCAGGCTGGTCTGCTGGTTACCCTCCCTGTCATGTGCGCCCCTTAGGAAATGATGCCACCATGACAGACATTATTTCTAAAAATAACGCCATCCTGTGCATTACTCTCCAGTGCCATTTGTTCTAATAATTCTTTCCCAGTTACAGAATAATGGCTAATGATTAGTGGTGGGTGTGTACTGAGCCCCCATCAGGGTAGGAAATTGGGAAATTGGGCAACTTCACAGCTGGCATGTCCTGCCACTGGCAGAGGGCAGAGAGGGGACACTGCCTTCCTCTGACATGCCCAGCCCTTGCAAATCCTGTCCCTTGGTGAAAGGACAAATCCTGGGGTGACCCAGAGCCCCAGCACAGCTGCAGAGCCACAGCCCAGGTGCTTGGCTGGATGGGTGGGGGCCTCAGTACCCCTGTGGCTCTGTGATAAGGCCATGTCCTCTTGTTTTGCAAGTAAGGGTATTTAAGAAATGATAGGTGCCCTGTTAATCTCATGCTGGCAGACTGCTGGGCACAGCCTGCCTTCTGCTGCAGTCAGGGCAAGGAGGTCTCAATGAGGTCTCGGAGAGGATTTTACCTCCAGACCTTTGTATGATCCTTGCTGCCTGATGCCCAGCTCCCAGCACAGAAGGGTTGGGATAGGAGCTGCCCATTAATGGGGAGATCCAGTCAACTTGCAAAGCTGCCCTCCAGTGCTCCCGGGAGTGGCTCTGTAGCAGTATCATCCCAAGCACAACTCCCTCTTTGGATTTTATCACCCACATAGCATTGGCAAAGGAAGGGAGGCCACCGCCAGGGAACATCTGGGCTCCATTGCTCATTGTCTGGCAATTAATGTCAGTGCTGAAGACAGAAGGGACGTCAGATATTAAATAAACACGACTGCGCTCTGCGGACCAAAACAGCCCCCCTGGGGAAAGGTGCACATGTCCCCCCCCCTTCAGCATGGCCCCGGCCATGGCGCAGGACACGGGCAGCCCGCCACACACACGTGTGAGCACAGCCACACATGCTCACAGGCTCCCACACGGCTTGGGTTTCACGTCAGCTGAGGCAGAGCAGGGGGGGAAAAAAAACAGAGCTCCTTTTCCTTTCTCGTTTTCCAGCAGGCAGATGATTTCTGCAAGTGCAGGGATTGCTGAAAACTCCATCCTGTTGTGCAGGGCCAAAGTCAGAGTTGTGTGGGATCCCCAGATCCCGGGCTGTTGAGGGTCTCATCCCAGGGCAACCAGCAACCATGCATTCATCCCTGTGGGTACATAACACTTTACCAGCACATCCAGCCCATTCTGCTGTCCTAGGAGGCACAGAAATCGTGGGGCAGGGAGTTGTGCTTATTCAACCTCAGACCCCCAACATGGCAGCACAGCATCTTAGGCATCTTAGGATGAATTAGCACACATCCCTGCAACCAATTTCTCTCTCTTCCATCAGCAAGGATGGACAGTTACAGGCTCCCTTCCATTGGGCTGTTTAAAGTTGATGTTTGCAACCCCATGACACCAGAAAGCCTTTTCTCCTGCCCTTTTCAGCCTATGCTGGACCTCCAGAGAACCAGGAGGCTGCTTGTCCACGGTGTCCTGGCAGATATATGCCTTGGTGCTGGGCTGAGCTTCATGCCACTGCATGGATGCTGCTCTGATGTGTGTATAAGGGCTATGTCACAATGCCACAGCACAGCAAGTACAAGTGTTTGCTGTGTGGGATGCTCCTGACCTCAGCCTGCTGGTGATGGTGCATTGCTGGACCAGTTTTCTGCATCCCAGCACCTTCCATCAAACAGGAGGTGTTTCAGCAACGATGTTCACCTCACACAAATATAGAGGAAAAGCAAAATACAGTAGGGTGTTACATGCTCAGGCTCAGCCTGGGTGGTCTCTCATCCTTTCTGGCCTTAAACCCGTGGGTCTCATAAAGGGCAGGGAAGAATGTGACATGCCCTGTTGGCACAGGAGAGGGGCACCAAGCCAACCAAACACAGGGTTTTCTGTTCCTGTGTGCAGTGGGGACTCATTAGCTCAGGGCTGGCTATGCCTACTTTATTCTCTGGAAGCTTTTGTTCCCTTACAGAAATGCAGACTCTCTCTTCTTCACCCTTAGCCCCCTTTTAATATTAAGGTCAATAGGTCAGCGATTAAGCAGGAAAAGGGCATGAAGAATCAACCAAATTAAATCCTGTGTGCAAACAGGTGGGTGTGAAATTTCAATCAATGGCTGGTGTTAGCAGGGACCCCCGGGATCCCGATTTCCCAAGGGAAGGCTGGGCAGCCCCACGGGGATTTGGGTACAAAAACTCCAGACATGGGAGAATAGAGAAAAGTCTTCTCAAAAACCAATATTGACAAGGTCCCTGTGTTTGCACCCCAGCTTTCCCTGGCAGCACAAAGGGAGATGATTATCCCGTGGTCCGGTGGGGAGGGGATGACAGGAGCTCAAAGGTGAGCCCAGCCCCCCCCCTCAGCTCCCCTGGCCCCAGTCCCTTTGCTTAATCCCCCTCTCTCCCCAGCTTTGAAGTTGCCAGAGGTCGAATATGGGATGTAAATCACGTTAGCTGCAGTGTGTGATCACAACGCCGCTGCGAGACAATGCTGTCCTTTCCCCCAGTTCCTGGGCATCCCACCGAGTCACGGTCACCACCGGGCTATAAACAGTCTCAAGCTGTGGCCAAAAGCAGGGACCCAGGGTGGGCTGTGGTTGGGGACACCCATGACAGGTGGGAGGCAGCATCGTGCTCAGCCGCGGAGCCCAGAACATGAGCCACAGTGGGCCAGTGGGCCACGGGCACCCATCAGCCACACAGCCAAGAGCAAGAGGCTCATCCCTGGAATTAATTAGCAAAGGCTGTGACCACAAAGCAATGTAAAACATGAGTCATTTTGCTGGGGCATTGCTTCCCTGGGTTGTCCTGCAGCGTTGCACATCTTGTATGCATTAGCATCACGTCAGAGGAGCCTGCACAGAAGGATGTGGGGTTTATTGGGCTGTAAACTGCATGGTCGCTGCCACATTAATGACATCACTGGTGAATAAATGCACCTTTCAAACACGAGGCTCAGGTGTGCTGGGAGGAAGCACATCAAGGTTTGGAGGTTCTGCTGTTGTTCACAGGAAAAAGAACCAAAGTATGCTTGAGAGAAAGGAGGAGGAAGTACCAGGGAGTTGCTGCCACTATCCCAAGGTCTTCTGTGCATTTCTGCCCTTTACATTTATCTGCCCCAGTCCTGCTGCTCCCCAACAACAGTGCTGTACATCCCATCCTCCAGTTAGGAATTGCAGACTCAAAATGCAAGGAGTGCTGGGAAGAGAGCAGCTGTCTTTTAGCTCCTCAGCTGTTGTAATGCCCTTTGCTCTGCCTTGCTCCAGCACTTGTGCTGCCTGTTACAGCATCTGGGAAAAGGTGACATGAGGGGTGCAGAACCATGCCCAACCACGGAGAGCTTCCTTGTCTCATGGAAAATTTTCTCCTCTAATTTTCTCTTAGTCAAGGAAGCTGCCACCAAAACAAACTGATTTCAGAGCCCAATAATTAACCCATTTCCTTTCTTGTCGGTACCAAAAATGCAACATTCTCTGCAGGAAAAAAGTTGGCTGTTTTAAGTCTTTTTTTCATACCATGTCACACCCATAACACAGCCAATTATCCACAACCATCACCAGAGCTTATCAGCCATCACCATGCAGCCAGCTACACAGACGTGGAGGAAACACTGCAGACATGTCCCCAACAGCCTGGCTCCACATGCCCCTGGTTTCTCCCTGGAGCTACCACCTACCCCAGTGGCCCCAACAGACCTTCCCCAGCAGGTGCTTGGTGGGAAACACAGGACCTGTTGACCTCTCTGTCTGGTGAGGAGCGATGGAGAGGACCTGGGAGATGCTGGGGAGCTGAACCATGTGGCATCACGCAGATCCCCTAACAGGAGTCAGGGGTGGGTATCAGTGCAGCACACACCCTCCCCACACCAGCTCCCCTTTGCTCTTCTGCAGCTGGAAGGGCTTCTCCATCCCTGCCCCACACAGAGGCACCCGAGCACAGGCTTGTGGTAGTCAAAAAATATCTGCTTTCAAAGCTTTTTACTTTCTTCTTAATTGCAAAAGTGGATGCTTTTAAAAAAATATTCTGTTACTGTGGAAAATATCTGGTCTCCACACAAAATGCCTCGTATTCGCTGTGCAGATTGTGGGCCATACCAGAAAACATCTGATGTGCTTCCAAAACTGCTGGGGCATTTATTTTCCTACTAGAGTGGAAATTTTCTTCAAGAAACAAATTTTACCTAGTTTGCACTGACATTTACTGGAACAAAATGCAAGCAGCCCTGTCCCAGTGTCACCTCTCCATCTCCAGAAGGATTGGTTCCTTCCAATCCCTGACACTGATTTTATGACATTTTAAGAGAACTCTGGCATGACCAAGCACTTAACACCTGCAGCAGAAATCTGAGGTCAGGTCTGATCCACACCTTGACCCAAGCTTAGCCCCAAGTCCTTTGGGCCACCAAACACCTGCTACAAGCATACACCTGGACTGTCCTATCAACAGTCTCCTGTGCCACCTGAGGGCTGACAGGAGCCCAGTGTGCCCATTGAGTTCCCAAGGGCTGTCATGAAGATGCTCTTTCCCTGCCCACAATGTGAGCTGCCCCATACTGCAGGCTGGACAAAAAAAAGGTTGGAAAGATAGATTTACTGTGGAATGGTAATATTTGACTATTAGATCTGGAAAAGTGATCTGATTGTATCATTGTATCTTCTTCCTGTCTTGCTGGCATTTCACAATGTGAAGCACTCACAGTGCCCAAGACAAGCATCTATTATGTTTAACATTAGCCAGTATGGCAGCACAGCATTGACATTAATTAACAGTTTAGAAAGCTAAGTCAAAATCAAACTCTGTCATTTCAATTTAGCATTTTCTGTGATTATTCTATAGAAATAAAAGAGAAAACACGCAAAAAAAAGTCCTGCAAATTTCAGTCATGCATTGAAATTCATCTGTGATTAACACAGATGTTAGGAAGCTGATTACAGCACCTTTATCTACTGATTTTCCTCCTGTGTCCACAGCACAAGGAAGGAAGAACAAGGGGATGGCAGTTTACTGGGGCAGGCTGTGAAGGAATGGTCCACCCACAGTAGCTCTGGGACATAAATTCAGCTTGGCTTAGGAGGAGCTGATCCCTTTCCATCTGGGGACTATTCCATAACACTATTCCTCTCAGCAAAGTAAAGGAATAGTGAAGAACATTGCATGTGCCTTCTTTTTTTCTAATCGCTCCTTATCAACTGTTCATTGGTTCAAAACTCTGGCATCTCACCTCACATGCTGAAGAACTGAGGGGCTCATTAGATAAGGGCTGGCTTCATCAGCAACAAAGCCAGTGCTGAACCCATGGTGCTGTGCTCTAGCTAGTCAGGCCACAGCCATATTCTGCATTTCTTTCTTTTTTTCTTTCCAGGCAGTCTTCCGAAAAAACATCTGCTATGCCCCAAGCCCGCACTGGAGCTGAAGATCAAAATAAAGGACTTTTGTCTTTTTATTAAGCATTTTAGCAAATGTGACTATTACATTCATATTATATTTCCCTGTTTTGTACAAACACGTTTAAGTCAGTGCTAAGAGGATTACATTTATGGCACACCAATCTCTGCTCAAATGGGCTGACTAAAGAAACTCTTGTTAAACAGTATTTTCTCTAATGCCTATTGCTTTTCTTCCTTGCCTTAGTGCTCAGACATCTATCCAGACTCCCTAAATCCACCCTCCTCATAAGCTTTCAGATCAAGACTCTTCCCCCCCTCTTTCATCCCCCTTCCGCACCCTTTAATACAGCTGAAGATGAACATTAGTGCTTGGTTCAACTGCACTGGAAAGGGAAAGGGCAGATTCATCAAAATCTTTATACCTCCATAGAAAAATGTAGCCTTTTGCCTTTCCATGAGTGAATGCCTTTTCTAGAGGGTATTCATTAGGGGTTTGGTCTGTTTTTGCAGACAGCTCCACAGATGTTGACATTTTTTTTCTTCACTGGGTTAAGACGCCTTCTATAGGCTTTCAGCCTTCATTTGTTACTTCTTTATTATCCAAGAGGGGTTTTTCTTTCTTTTCCTTTTTTTTTTCTTCTTTTTTTTTTTTTCCCTTCTCCTTTTTTCCCAAGGAGTTGACTCAATTCTCTGAAGAGAGCAGTGGTAGTCAGCCTCATTATTATCTCAGACCCTTTTTCATCACCACAGCAGGCTGGCCAGGGCTGCAAGGCCATTGTGGTGGAGCAGCAGGTAGCTGTGGCACGGCGGGGTCAGCGCTCTGGCCACCGCAGTGTCTTTGTGTGCCCGCCTCGTGCTGCTGGCTCTGTTTGCCCAGCGGTGGGAAAGGTCAGGAGCACACTGCTGCTCTATACCTGAGCTTTTGTCTACTGCCTCTACCCAGAGCTCATGCAAATAATTTGTTGGAAAGCCCTTCCTAGATCTGGTGGGAGGGAAGCAGAGTGAAGGGGTGGAGGTGTGCAGGCAGGGATGAGGATAGTAGCAGAGCTTCCTGTTCCATTATGCTGCCACTGTCCTCTGCATGCTGCTCAGGAAGCCCCAGGCTTGCCGTGGCCCACAGGACTCGGTAACATCACCATGACACATGGATTTCCCACATCAAACTTTGCAAAAGTTGCAACTTGGCTCAATAGGAAGGCTTGCAGCATGATGCAGTCAGCACTCCCTGCTGATGTCCCCATTGCCAAGACCAAGTGCATCGCACTTCACACAGGATCCATCACTCTTGCCCCCAAAGAGACACCAGGCAAATACACCATCCCAGGACCAGCATGCATCCAAATACCTCCATCACAGCTGCCAAGCAAAATTTTTCCCAAAAAAAGATTGCTGAAACAGATACGGAGCCTGGCAAAGGCATTGTAATTGGAGTGATGCTTCAGGATCTGCCATAACAGACAGCAGAGGTAAGGGTTCCAGCCTATTCATATCTAGGGTCATTGTGTTGTCTCCCCACTGCAGGACATGCATTATCTCCAGAAAAAGAAAAGTCCTCCCACTCTTCCCAGGAGCCTTCCTGACGTGTTCCCACACTGCTCAGAGCCACTGGCACCATTGCCAGAACTGGGCTCTCCAGCCATGGTCCCAGCATGAACTGGCAGTGGGGCCAGCTGGGAGGTGTCAGGCATCTTTATCCCACCACCCAGGAGATCTCCAGTGTCCCACTGGCGGGGATTTGTCTTCAAATCTTCCTCCATTGAAAGAACAAGGGGGCTGAGATGATCACTTGATTATGGCTGGGCTGAGTGAGGTGAAGAGATGAGACAGCTCCCAGGGAGTCATGCTTCCAGCCCTTCACCTCTTCTCATGATTTGATGCCTTAACATGGCATGCCATCTCTAGCGATGAGACAGCAGGTGGGATTTCAGGGTGATGTGACTTGCTCATTACATAGCATAGACAGAGGTTGGGAAGAAAGACACTCAGTACAAGCACAGCACCCTCTTTGCTGCCCCCCAGGGTTGTGGTGCTGCACAGAAAACCATCACATTCAGCCCCTGCAGCATGCTAAAAGTTCCTTTTTTACCACGGCTTTAGCAGATCTCTCATTGTCTTTACACATCATCCTCAGGGAAATTGTGCTGATAGATAAATGCAATCAGGCAGACAGATTTTCCTTTCATTGATTAGCACCAGAGAAGACTTCCACTGCTAAAAGCAAGAGGAGAATGAGCCAGCTCTTGCATCCACCCAGAGAGTCACAGCTGGGTTTCACACACCTTGCTCTGTTCTGGTGCTTGGGGGACTGCCAGCACCCTGTGGGAAGAACAAAGAGGGATCTATCCCAGAACAGCATTGACTTAGAATCACTTCTCTTGGGGCTTGATTCCGCATTTATACAGGGATCAGTCCCCTCCCAGCACAGCATTTCACCCCAACAAAATTCCAGCACAGCACAGCACAGCAGGCCAAAAGCAGCTTTGCTATAGTAGCAGTGTGACGCATCTTTCATTCCTCTTGCCTTTTCTCACTCCAGTGCATGTTTGTGTTGGCTGTTGTCCCCACTGAGCATGCCCTGGCATCAGGAACATGATGGAGTTCCAGGAGCAAGATCCACAGCAGCCTCAGCATGAACACTGTGAGAGCTGAGGTTTATAACGCAGAAAAACTGGGCTCTGCAGGACTCTATCTGGGGGGGAAGGAGGCGTGCCTCCCTGCCCAGGGCCACTTTTATGCCGTTGTGCCTTTTCAGCATTGCATTAAGGCAGCCAAAGAAGGGGGATTTTTAATGGTTCCGGGAGAACAAAGCTGGAACATTGGCCCAACTTCATTACAGAATCATCTAAAAGGCTTGAGGAACATTTCCCACTAATTATCATTAATAGCTAGAAAAAATCCTTCCCTCCCAAAGCAGGTTCCTGCTGCCCCTCTGTGTTTTCTCACCTCCACTTCCAATAGCCCGCCCTTGCCCCTGCAAAAAGAGGAAACACTGTATTTGCTCCCTCCCTGTATCCAGGGGCTCTGAAGAAATACAAACAAGCAGCAGATTAACAGCACCTTACAGTCACCAATAGGTGACTTCCACCCCTCTGGGTGGTGCTGCTGCCCAGGGCAGGATGCTCTGGTTTCCCTTGCCATCACTCTTCTGCTGGGCCCAAATTCTGGATGCAAGCACAGGCAGCAAAAGGAATGGAACAGGAAGACCAAGGATAGGAATGACAGAGGTA
Organism: Turnix velox; assembly: GCA_013400935.1. Classification (NCBI taxonomy): domain Eukaryota; kingdom Metazoa; phylum Chordata; class Aves; order Charadriiformes; family Turnicidae; genus Turnix; species Turnix velox. The sequence continues at coordinate 149,979 of VZTY01033217.1, forward strand.
CCAGCCCAAGTCAGTTGAGCTTACAGGCTCAACTCACATCATGAGTGAGAGGGCTGTGGGAACCACATCTCATCTGTATAGGACAGGAGGAAAGCCAAAGGTACCTTCAGGGCTTCTAAGCCACACTGGAGACCCCGAGTCCCAGCATCATTCAAGGATGCTCTCTGCTTCTAACTGGTTGTTACCTGAGGTCAACTACAAAGATTTCAGACAGTCCCAGTAACTGGGAAGAGGTTTACTGAGTTTCAAGTAGCCTGGAGATGCAAGGATAATATTTTTTTTCCAGTCAAGAACTAGGGGATTACATGCAAGGAGCACTGAGCAAGAGGAGAGCAAAGGGAGGTGCCAGCTTGTTTGATGTGTGGATGAACCTGGACACTCCTTACTACAGGATGTGGATGCTAAATTCTTATCTGAGGTCAGAAAAATTAAAGAATTCCCCCTCCAGATTGCTCAGGCACATCACCCTTAGGTCACCCTACATCCCACCTGCCTCTCAACCCATTCCTTCCTGGAGGACATCAGAGCAAGCCAGGGGAGATGGGGACAGCTGCTAATTGCTCCCAGCCCAGCAGAGCCAAAACCTTCCAGGGATCAGCCCCACAACAGTGGAGGGAGCAGAGTCCTGCCTGTGAGCTGGCTGCACCAGCACAGCCCCAGGAGCATGGGAGGCTGGATTCTCATTGGAAATTAGAAATCAATTCTAGCGGGAAATTCCCATGCTGAGAACACCCTGGCTATTATTATTTTACAGTGCTCAGATGTGTTCTGGCCACTTAAAAAGATGTAGCCCTTTTGTGGCAGTATGGGACAAATTAGTCCTAAAGGCAACTCAAGGAATGTTGGCCATTTGGTTTCTGGAATAGGATGGGTGCAGGTGGAGGCTGTGTCGCTTTCAGATACATCACTGCCCTGCAAAGAGGGAATCAGTACACTCTGGAGCAAACACCTCTAGCCTGACCCCAGCCTTATTAATAACAAGTAATTAATATGAAAGCAGACATGCCCTGTGTCTCTGAAGACCTTTTAAGATGTGATTATGTTGTGCTAATCACACCCCAAAGTACTTCCCTGTTTAGACTGCACCAGGCCATTAAATATTTGAAAAGCCAGTGGAGAACCCCCCCTTGCCACCCCAGGAAGTGTTCAGGGTCTGTTCCCCAGCAGCCAGGTTCCCCCCTCCTCCCCTTTCAAACCCTCTAAATCAAGTATTATGTTGAGCCCATCTGGGCTGCCAGGAAAAACACTCCCTCTCCTCATCTGTGTCTCATTACCTGCTATGCCAGCCACAGCCCTCAAGCTGCTCACTCCATCCCACCCAGATGTGCTGCCCCATGCTCACCTCCCATATTTCACAGCCATCAGCAGGACTTCAAGGAGCAGCTGAAGGGCCTGTAACACTGCACAGGCTCTTAACAAAGACATATATCCAGGTTCCCAATGCATCACTCCTTCCCCCCCCTCTCTTGGTCTTGCATCAGGCTGGGGACCTCAGATCTCCCCATCTAGGAGATTTCTGACCTGTTTCCCCACAGCTCTTTCCCCAGTGCATGTTCAGACTACAGATTTTTAGGATTTCTCCTCCCAAAGGCTCTTCAAAGCCAGGATTTGTCTATAAAAGGCACATCAGGATGGAGTAAGCACCAGGTAGATGCTAGGAGTTAAAGGCAGACCTGCAACCCTGTAGTAATCAGAGTGAGTAAATTTGGGAGCAAAGTCAGCACTGAGCCTGGAGCACAGTACGGTACCCAAAGACCAGACCAAGGAATAGTGCCTGTGTTCATCAGCTCAGAAATCTCATGGGCTAAGGCTTACCAGTGAAAGCTTCACCACTTCCAGAAAACCCACAAAACCCAGAAACTTAAGTGAAAGTTTAGCATTTTCCTGGCCCTGGTGGCAGTCCAGGACTGCAGAGATGGAGGCACATGTCAAACCTGCATTTACAAAGAGAGTTATACCCCACCTCACAAGTTTCCAAAGAGCTTCCTGCTGCTCAGCCTGCAGCTGGGGCTCAACACCAGGTGAAGTTATGGCATGACAACCATGCAGTCAGCCACACTCTGACATCACTTCCAGAGAGGCCAGGTAGCAGCATCCCCAAGAGGTTTTGGAGGCACAAGATTTAAGAGGATGAGAAGCATGTCTGTCTCACTATGCTGATGTCTGCAGGAGGGTGTGCAGCTCTGCTCTTTCACTAGTCCCTAATGGCTAGCCCTGGCTGGGGACTCCACGGTCTGGCAAGCAACAGTAGGTCATAGCAAGATGTGCCCTGAGATGAAAATACTCCTCTTACTACCCCTTCAGTGCACAGCAGAGATGGAAGGGATGGTTTAATATCAGTGAGGGGGAGAGAGTATGAGGTCAGGTTGTTGTAACAGATATACAAGTACCATTACATCCTATAGCACAACACTGGGAAGATGGGCCACAGAGCAGGAGACATTGGGCTATCGTTCCCTAAGGACTGCCTGCAGGTACCTGCCAGGGATGGGAAAGAGATGCGGGCAGGAACTCCGACCAGACCTCGTAAGCAAGAGCAGGATGTGTCTCAAGGTCCAGCGAGGTCCCTAGCCGGCTAGCTGCAGGGCCATTCGTCCCTGTCTTTGCTCCCAGTGGCCCCGGGTTGACGATAGCAGCCATAGCCTGTGTCGGGATGCCATCTAGCGGCTCTTGTCAGAGACATCAGTGAAAACATGCAAAGGCGCCCCAGATTCACACCATCTCCAAGAGACATCTCAGAGACGCCCCAAAACAGCATGGGTATGAGGACGCTCAGCCCTGGGGGGGGGGAGTGCACCCCACTGATCCTGTCCCATGTCTCACCACACAGGCATCCTGTGGCCAGCACAGCTCCAGACCTCCAAGGATGACAATGGGTATTGTTCAGATCATGCAGGGACAGTGAAGCTCAAACTGGTGCTTCGGCTTGCTCAGGGGACCCCGGGGCAGCCAGGACTTGGACGCCGAGCAGCCTCACCGGTGGCATGAGGTGGCCCTGGCAGCAGGTGGCTTGGTGAAGGAGGAGGGTGAGCATCCCCCATAGAACGGTGCAGCCTACCTGTAGCACCAGTGCAGCCAGGCCCAGGGCCAGGGAGACCTGGCAGTGCTGTGGGCTGGATCTCAGGGTGAGGACCCAGGCATGATGGCCACTGGGAACCAGGGGAGGGGAGGTTGTCCCGGGGCTCATATCATCTTGAAGTGGAGGGACAGGAGGCATAGGTGATAGGATGCTGCCTGCAGGGCTGGAAGAATACTGGGAAACAGTGGAAGCAGGCTGTGTGCGAGCTGTGGACAAGCCCTGCTCAGTGGCATGGTCCTGCTTCTGTCCAGGTGCACCAGCCCCATAGGACGGCCAGAGTGCTGTGACAGGGGTTGAGACAAGGTTGACACTGGGTGTCCCCCATGGGGCAGTGTCTGGCCCCTCTGTGGATGCCAGAAGAGCAGGAGATACTTGTTTGGTGGATTTCACCAGTGTGCTGGTTGACACCAGAATTGTAGCGAGAGCTGGAGTGGACAATTCAGGCTCCGGGCTTTTAGCCTCAAGGGGCTTTAGGCTTGTGATAGATAGAGCTGGATGCAGGCTGAAGGCTTCCTGTGGCACAATGGGCAATGGGGTGGTGATGAAAGATTTGGGCGGCACAGTTGATGCTGGAGTGCTGATGGAAATCTCAGGCAGTATAGCTGGTGATGGGGTGGTGATAGAGCCCTCAGGTGGCACAGCTGGTGATGAGTTGATGGAAATCTTGTACAGCACATTTGGTGATAGGATGTTGATTGAGGTCTTGGGCAGCGGAGTTGGTGATTGAGTGGTGACTGAGGTCCTCAGCAGTGCAGCTGAAGACAGGGTGGTGATGGAAGCCTTTGGTAGCATTGTTGATGATGGGGGGATGGAGGAACTCTTGGGCAACACAGTTGATGATAGGGGTTCAATGAAGGCCTTAGATGGCAAGGTTGATGACAGAGAAGTGAAGGCACCCTCTGCTGGCTTGGTGGAAGAGGAGGACATAGGCATCAGCATGGTTTGTGGTGCCATGATGGGAAAGGCTGCCAATGACAGTGTGATTGGTGCCGCAGTGGACAAGGCTCTAGGTGACAGAAACATTGGCCTTCCTTGTGATGTGGAGGTGGGTGATAGAGATGGGGTAAAAGAAGCCAAAAGAGGAAGAGAAGCTGGGCAAAACAAGCTGTCATCACTTAGTGATGCCACTGCTTGCCCTGCCAGGTGGGCTGGACTCTTGCATGACACTTGGGCAGACAATTTAACCTTCTCAATGTTGCCCATAATCCATCTGTGCAGGTAGCAGAGGTTGCAGTTACATCTCCATGGGTTCCCACTCAGATATGCAGAACTGAGCTTCTTCAGGGGGTCCAGGAGCCCTTGGGGAACACTCTCGAGCTGGTTCTTCCGAAGGTTGAGGGTTTTCAGATTTGGGAGAGAAGCAAAGACCTCATCATCCAGGGCAGAGAGCTGATTTGTATCTAGCTGAAGGTCTGAAAGCTTGCTGAGCCCAGTGAAGGCTCCACTTTGCAGGGTTGCTAACTGGTTGTGGGACAAGATAAGCTTACTGAGAGATGTGAGATTGACAAAGATACCATCTGGAATTGTACCCAGGCTGTTCCTGCTGAGGTCCAGCTCCTGCAGGTGTGGCATAGTATCAAACAGGCAACAGGGGAGCTCTGTAATGTGGTTTGAATTGAGAGTCAACAGCTTCAATTTGTTTAAACCAAAAAATCCCTTAACTGGGAGAGTCATAATGAGGTTGTTGTCCAAGAGGAGTTTCTCCAGATGGGCCAGGTTCCTCAGGAGCATGGGTGGAAGCACCCTAAGCCTGTTTCTCTGGAGACTCAGCTCTAGCAGCCCCATCTGACCATCTAGTAACCCTTCTGGGAGGTCCTGCAGCTCATTCTCATACAGACGGAGGACTTGCAGACGGGGGAGTTTGCTAAAGGCATCCCCAGGAAGAGCTGTGATCCTGTTTCTAGACAGGTCCAAAAATGATAGATTGATGAGAGAATCAAAAATGCCTTCTGGAAGAGAAGGAATTTCATTCATGTGCAGGGAGAGCTCTCCCAAACTCTCCAGGCCATCAAACAGGCCTCTAGGGATATGTCTGAGGTGGCTGCCCCTCAGCTCCAGCCTCTGCAAGCTTGGGAGGTTTTGGAAAGTGCCTATAACTAGTTCTTCCAATGAGGCACCAGAGATCTCCAAGTCTCTCAGCTTCTCCAAACTATCAAAGGCACCAGGTTCAACCGTCTTGATCTTGTTGCCAACAAACAAAATCTTGATCAGGTTGGGCATGTACCTAAAGGCACCTTTCCTTATAGCAGTGATGCTGGTTTGCATGAAAATCATCTCAGAAATGAAGGGCTTAGCAATCTTTGGAATCTCTCTGATGTCATGTTTTGTCCCTCTGTAGACTTCCTGGTAGTCTTTGGGTATTTCATATGGATCTTCACCCAGGATTTCATCTTGGCATTTAAGGGGAGGGAAGGAGAGGAAGAAAATGAAAAGGAAATGCTGGTACATCATCCTGCAAAAAGATTTCAAAAATCAGTTATGAAGAAAAGTCTCTGCCCAAAGTCTACAGACTGCGGTACCACACTTTGTTCACCTTTGGGACTCTTCTATTCACACACCAGAACTCATAAAATGAGTAAGAGAGAGGCTGCACAAGCCAACACACTCTGCATCTCTGAGATTTCACTGCCATCAGTACCAAGGAGTGGCAAGGAAAGGAGGACAGCCCAGCTCATGGCTCAGCACTGGAAGAGTCTCCAGGAGACTGGATGGAGGGCTGGATGGTCAGGCGTCACGCTGCAGGCTTGGTATCAGAATGAAAAAGGCAAAGAGCTGCTGCCCATTAGCACTGCCCCACTGGCTCCTGTAACTCAGCAAGGAAACAGCCTATTCATGCAACAACAGAAGCAATCAGCCCTGCACCCACCAATGAGGTATCAGCGAGGGTCCCAGGACCCAGATCACCTTGTTTGTCCAGAATTTCCCCACTGTGCTGGAAAGACTTGCTGTTTCATAGCTACTTCTCTCAGTTCAGGGAGTTTATTTAAAACATTTTTGCTTCCAAGCATCTCTTTTTGGAGATTCTTCCTGATCACATTGTGTTTTGGCCTTCGTTATGCAGCTTTTTCAGATATAAATGGTTGACTTGAGCAGCCAAGATTTAGGGTGAGGCTCATTGAAAGACTACAATTGTCTGCTTAATATTTAATACTTAGAACTGTGACCTGCAGTCAGAAGCTGAAGCTGCTGACACACACCCACCAGCAGCAGCATAAAGCTTGCTATTTCCATTAAGCCGTTTAGAAACAACCAGTCAACACGTTAGGTGAGGTTTAACAACCATAAGCATCTTACCAGGGCAGCAGCTGTTCCCAGCTTGTGATTCACAGCCTCGGGTGGGGTCAGGTTAAAGAAGGGCTGTGGGTTGCTTCTTGGGTGTCCATCAAAGCTGACCACACAAGAAAACTTATATAGGAGGGTAAATGTGCTGTGCAAAGTTATTTTCTGAATAACATTGAGAAATCAGCAAATACAGGAGGCCAAATGCTACAGAGTTTGAGGATAAATTGACAGGAGATGAGGTATGTCTCAGCTACCCATAGAGTTCTCCAGAGCAGAAGCTGTCCGTCCTCTGCCCAGGGATGCTCAAGTGCTGGGAGTACACAAGTTCACAATTCACTTCAGCTACAGGAACAGCACAATGGGTTAAGTGCGGAGGTGGGAACAGCTAGACTGAACACATGGGGATGAAATAAACAGCTTTGAACTGCAAAGCTTTTTTAAGTATACTCCCCTGCTTTGTCCACCCTCAGGAATACAAGAACACAGAGGCAACAGCCCTAGGTTACAGCCCTTCAGCCTCTGGTGCTCTTTGCTGTCAGGAAATGACCAACAGTTCCCCAGAGCNCAGCCCGAGGTTACAGCCCTTCAGCCTCTGGTGCTCTTTGCTGTCAGGAAATGACCAACAGTTCCCCAGAGCCATCCCACCTGGCACTTTTTAAAGAGCAGAAAAAGAATTGTGCATCACTTACTTGGCCACACACTTGTGAAGACAACAGCTGCTGGAGTGAACTGCACCAGTAAAGGAGTGAGGCCACCAGGCAGGGGGTCCATCAACTGGCCAAGCTTTTTATCTGCAGCCCAGGCACAGGGCTTGTTTTCACAGGAGGTCAAGGCACAGGTCTGCACAGGGAGATAAGGGAGAGACGAGGAGCTGGCAGTGGAGCTGTGTCCCACTCCAGGGGCTGCTGCAGAAACCCCCCAGGGAGGACACAGGCACATACTCACAAGCATTATCTTCTAGCCCCACTCAACTGGTTACATCCAGGGAAATCTGAAGACCGTCAGGCTAGCCCATATTGGAGGAGATGGTCTCTGCAGCCCCATATCTCCACCAGCATAACAAACCAGGTTCACAGACTCCACCCCCACTGACATAACAGAAAGGAGTTTTCCTGTTTACAGCTTTTCCTGTTAAAAACGCCCATCTGTTTCCTTCCTCAAGAGCTGGCTTGAATAGTAAAGGTGCTGCTCTGAAGCTATTTGTTTAAGCTTGTAGGAGGTGACATCTTTGGCCAGACAGACACACTGACACCTGGCCCCACAGCTTCATGCTGCACTGGCCACAGGGCTGGGGCTGTGTTGTGTGACCACAGCAAAAGGCAAGGACCCTCTCACAGTGACACCTGGGGCTCCTGGGTGGCGTGGGCTGTCTTGTAGAGAGAATCACCCCATTTGATTCAAAGACTTGAAATGGCAAAATATCCATCACTTCCCCCTGGATAATTGAACTTATTGCATTTCTTTGTAATTTTCCACCTATTCATATTACGGTTCAGCTTATGCCCCTGAGTTTTCCTGGAAAATTAAGGAATACTCCAAACTATTATATATTTTCATCAGCCTT
>VZTY01033217.1:160202-237593 GCA_013400935.1 Turnix velox
TAAGTGCGGAGGTGGGAAGAGCTAGACTGAAAACATGGGGATGGAATAAACAGCTTTGAACTGCAAAGCTTTTTTAAGTATACTCCCCTGCTTTGTCCACCCTCAGGAATACAAGAACACAGAGGCAACAGCCCTAGGTTACAGCCCTTCAGCCTCTGGTGCTCTTTGCTGTCAGGAAATGACCAACAGTTCCCCAGAGCCATCCCACCTGGCACTTTTTAAAGAGCAGAAAAAGAATTGTGCATCACTTACTTGGCCACACACTTGTGAAGACAACAGCTGCTGGAGTGAACTGCACCAGTAAAGGAGTGAGGCCACCAGGCAGGGGGTCCATCAACTGGCCAAGCTTTTTATCTGCAGCCCAGGCACAGGGCTTGTTTTCACAGGAGGTCAAGGCACAGGTCTGCACAGGGAGATAAGGGAGAGACGAGGAGCTGGCAGTGGAGCTGTGTCCCACTCCAGGGGCTGCTGCAGAAACCCCCCAGGGAGGACACAGGCACATACTCACAAGCATTATCTTCTAGCCCCACTCAACTGGTTACATCCAGGGAAATCTGAAGACCGTCAGGCTAGCCCATATTGGAGGAGATGGTCTCTGCAGCCCCATATCTCCACCAGCATAACAAACCAGGTTCACAGACTCCACCCCCACTGACATAACAGAAAGGAGTTTTCCTGTTTACAGCTTTTCCTGTTAAAAACGCCCATCTGTTTCCTTCCTCAAGAGCTGGCTTGAATAGTAAAGGTGCTGCTCTGAAGCTATTTGTTTAAGCTTGTAGGAGGTGACATCTTTGGCCAGACAGACACACTGACACCTGGCCCCACAGCTTCATGCTGCACTGGCCACAGGGCTGGGGCTGTGTTGTGTGACCACAGCAAAAGGCAAGGACCCTCTCACAGTGACACCTGGGGCTCCTGGGTGGCGTGGGCTGTCTTGTAGAGAGAATCACCCCATTTGATTCAAAGACTTGAAATGGCAAAATATCCATCACTTCCCCCTGGATAATTGAACTTATTGCATTTCTTTGTAATTTTCCACCTATTCATATTACGGTTCAGCTTATGCCCCTGAGTTTTCCTGGAAAATTAAGGAATACTCCAAACTATTATATATTTTCATCAGCCTTACCCATTTCCAAGCGCAACTCTGTGTGGATCCAGGTCCCTACTTAGTACCATGCTGCTCCTGAGGCTGCCGGGTGACAGGAACCAGAGGGCACAAGGGGATGGAGCTTGCAGAAGGAGTGATGTCATCCTCTCAGGCCATGGATCCCATGATGTGGTAGCTGCGCCAGTGTTTGTGGAGCTGCAGCCAGACCCAGCAACCTTGCTCCAGGCCTGGATCTAGCCTCACCAGCACCACGTGGGAGGTGGCCATAGCAGGGTGACAATCTTCTGCACAGAGAGGGCAGCAGGTTGGCTGTACAGGATGGTGTCTGGGGGTGCAGCATGGCCCACCTGCATGGGGCTGGCAGTCCAGGGCTTGGGCTAACGTGACACAGAGCCTCCATTTTGCTCTCGCCCTCCTGCTGGGCAGCAGCAGACAAGGGCCTGGCAGAGCCCACAGCCCAGCAGCGAGAGCTGCAGCCAGGGCAGCGCAGGGCAGGGCAGGGCGGAGCGGGGACACTCGGAGGTGGCCCAGGCAAGGCAGGACTCTCCCGGCCCCTGCTGGCGCCGCACAGCCCCTCTCCCAGCGACCTCAAGGTGGTGCAGCAGCTCCGCACCATAGTGCTGCTGCCCGTGGGGCCCGCTGTCACGCGTGTCTGTGCATACGCTCTCAAACACGTGTGCATTCATCCACGCATCTACACACACATGTGTATACCCTCACGCTTGGTGTCTTAGGGAACCAACCACTCACTGTACCTGCTAACCCCTGGACTGGCAGCCCTGCTGGGACTTTGTGCCCCATCTCTGTTGTCCCTGGGGGCTTGCTGAGGGGACTGCAGGCCAAGCCCTGCCAGGGTTGGTGGGGGTTCTGGTGATGCCCACTCTGAATCCAGTTCTCTTACTGGGATGTCGGCAGCACTTTCCTCGGTCTCCTTCTGACAGCCCCCACCCCAACCCTGCCCTGGGCCAGTGTCAGGCTGCAGACAGGTCTCCGCATCACAGAGGGAAGCAGGAAAAGAGGTGAGGCTGGAGAGGTGCTGAGGGCAGAAATGACCACACCAGAGAGCAATACCTGCTCACCACCTGGCACCTGCATCCACAGGGCACCATGCACAGCCCCAGCCTGGTCCCAACTGGATCACAGTGACCTTCACTTCCCCCAATATGTAGACAGAGAGACAGGAATTGTTTCTCACTCCACCATAGGAACTTGTTGCACAAAAATAATATATACGTTTTAATAATATTTGAAATACAGAGGAAACACGTGGCTACAGGAATAAATGCAACCTGGCCAGCACTCGTGGCAAGCCTGGTGACAGCTGGTGACTGTGGCAGGGATAGCAGAACAAGACATGGTGCCCTTTCCCAAGCTGGTCTGGAGGTGGCCAACACACGAGAAGTGCCCAAGCCCTAGGGTGCAGCAGGGAGACCTGATGAGGTGGCCTCATTCTTGCCCTGTGCTGTGATGAGGACGCTGACCTGCAACGTGCCACAGGGGGAGTGCAGCAGCCAGGCATCCTGGTATGCCAGCCTTGGGCCCACCACCTGCCCAGGAGGAGGAGAAGGAGGAGGAAGGCGAAGGCTGAGCTGCTGGCAGCTCATGACATCACAGGCCACACTTACGGTGCCTTCAGGGTTGCTGTACGTGCAATGTCCTGGAGCATCCTTCCCTGGCTCCCTGTCCAGGTTCTCCTCCAGGGCGATGCCAGGTTCTGCAGGGCATTCCAGCTGGCCCTGGTGGACCTTCACCAGGGATTGTCCCTGAAGGGCAGCTGGGCTGGCACAGAAGGCTTGTGCATGGGTGAGGGGCTCAGCAAAGCTCTGGAGCCAGCCCAGGAGATAGGTGAGGCGGCAGTCACAGGCCCAGGGGTTGTCAGCCAGCCCCAGGTGTGCCAGCTCCCCATTGGTATCCAAAAGCCCTGGGGGCAGGTGGGCCAGACGGTTGTGGTCCAGTGCTAGGGTGGTGAGGAGGGGCAGCCCGGCCAGCAGCCCCCCCGGAAGGCTGGAGAGGTGGTTGTGGCTCAGCTGCAGCATCGACAGCCCCACCAGCCCCTGGAAAACCCCATCAGGGAGGTGGACCATGGCATTATGCGAGAGCACCAGGGTCTGCAGGGCTGAGAGGTTCACAAAGAGCCCCTGGGGCAGCGTCTCCAGGCGGTTTCGGGCCAGTGAGAGGTGGAGGAGGTGAGGGGTGCCAGCAAAGAGGGTGACAGGCAAGGTGGCCAGGCGGTTGCCCTCCAGGCTGATGACAGTGAGATTGGGAAGAGCGGCAAAGACATCTGGAGCCAGGCTGCCCAGGGCGTTGTGCTGCAGCTGCAGCCGCCGCAGCCCTCCCAGCCCAGCGAAGGCACCGTCCGGCAGCTCCCCCAGCCCGTTCCCGTCCAAGTGGAGCTCGGCCAGCTGGCCCAGCGCCCTGAAAGCATCAGGGGGCACCCGTGCCAGTAGGTTGTCGCTGAGCTTGAGGAGGCGGAGGGTGGTGAGAGGGGCCAGCAGCGCCGCCGGCAGCTCTGTCAAGACATTCTGCGAGAGGTCCAGGATCTGGAGGCGCCGGAGCGGGCGGAAGATGCCGAGGGGAAGCGCCTCGATCTTGTTCCCTGGCAGGCGCAGGTCTTGCAGCTGGCAGGCAGGAGTGAACAGCCCTGGCTGCAGGGAGCGGAAGGTGTTGGCAGCCAGGGAGAGCTTTCTGAGGCCGAGTAGACCCACCAAAATCCCCGGGCTGACCACCGGCAAGGGGTTGCCCGACACCTCCAGCTCGGTGAGGCTGGGCAGCCCCTGAAAGGCACCGGCCTCCAGCTCCTGGATGTCGTTGTTGAGGAAGACGAGCTTGGTGAGGGTGGTGCTGGAGCCCAGGGCACCACTGCGGATGCTGGTCAGGGCTGTCTCCACAAAGAAGAGCTGGGTGGCATTCCCTGGCAGGCCCACTGGGATGTCCCGCATCCTCTCCTCTGAGCAGAAGACTTTGGAGGTGTCATAGCACTGGCAGGCAGCGGGGCAGGGCAAGGACAGTCCCCGCACCAGCAGGGACACCAGCAGCACGTAGACCAACAGCCTGCACTGGAGAAAGAGCCGACCCTCATACCCTGCCTCAGCAGGGCACAAATCTGTACCCACAGTGATGCTCACCTGCAGACACCCTGCCCAAGCTGGGGTTATCCTGGGCTTACATCAGCTTTCGAGAGTAGCGCTGGGCTTGCCTTTCCCTTTCCACTGTCTCACTTATCACTCAGAGACAACAGCAGCTCCCACCCACCCCTGGCTCGCCCCCCAAACCACCTGAAAGGTGTAGCCACCACTTACCGAGCCTGACATTACGGGGACCATCATCAAGACTGCAGTAGGTTTGCTGGGAGGCTGTTCACCTCGATGGGACGATGTCTTCTGAGGCAGACAGGCAGCGGGGCGATGACCTGTTCCTACCGGGGTGGAGCTGCCCCTTGCGCTTATCGGCAACAACAACTTGTGTCCTTGGAGCATTTTGAAAAACAGCCTGACCCCCGAAGGACTGTAGGTGAGGCCAGAGGCAGTCACCAGTGAGCATCCCAGCAGGGAAGTGGGGTCCTGGCCCTGGACATCCTCTGGCATGAGGACAGTAGCAGAGCACTGTTGTCACTAGCTGCACCTCTCCTACACCAGTCAGCACATTTGCTCAGAGCAGCCCTCTGAGAGCTCCACTAGGCTTCATCAGATGCCAGTGGGGAAGTGAGCTAGCAAACATCCTCTGCATGAGAGAGAGGACCAGGTGCTGCTTAGAAAGGCAAAGCAATGACACGAAAAGGGAACTGCCCTGGAACCACCATGTTGAAATGCACCCAGAGAGTGGTGGGATGGCCAGAAGGACATGAGGACCCACAGGACTCACTGGGACCTTGCAACCTGTCCAGGGGAGCAGCATTTACCACTGCAAGGGTGGCAGTGACTATAGAGGCATCCCCAGGAGCAAGAGGAGCAGTGTGTAGGTATGTGTTCAGACAGAGAGATGGAGCAGATGGTGGCACACAGAGGACTCAGCTGACAGAAATAGCTGCAGCCAGCTCTGAAGGGGGCCCGGGCTGGCCTTAGCTCGCTGCCCTGGGGAGAAAGACTGTACAGGAGGCCACTAGCATCTGTCTCAAGAGACTTGTAATGGTCTCAGCTCAGTCTACAGAAGCCATCCTGCTGCTGTTGGGCTTCTATTAGGTCACTCAGTCTTGGTTGGAGCCCAAGGACTGTCATGGTCTCTGCAACCACAGCCCACTAACTTTCTCCCAACTCCACCAGCCTGTAGGGCCTTTTCTTCAACATGAAAAAACCTCTTAGCCAAGGAAATCACATGCAATTCCTGTCCCTGCTGGGTTATTCCCCAGCTGCACACTGCAGAGGAGCAAAGAAACAGCTCTTGGCACTGAGGGTGGACAACCACACTTTAATGGAGACGTCACAGAGTAGCACCCAACAGCCCCACACCACAGTCCTGCGTCTCCCAATGCTAAGCATATCCCATCCCAGAGGAGACTCCCACTGGGTGCATGAGTGGAGAGTTGCTGCTGCCTGGCACTGCAGTACCATATGTAGAGGTGAATGCTTCTATGGCCATGCCATGGCTGTAAGAAGCACTGTGGCCACTGGACATGGATGAGGAAAGTGTGGCCCCTGCCTCTGATCTGCAGAGCAGCCACCACTTGCATATCCCCCCTCCCACTGTATGCTATCAGCATCCCTGGTGTGCACCACCAGTATCCTCAGTGCCTAAGAATCTGAACGGGCAACAGGATCCAGCACAGAGAGTGGGACACAGGGGGTGGGAAAAGGAAGAAGTGGGGGGAGGAAAGGATGCAGTTTTGCCAGGCAGAGCAGGGCAGAGCTGATGGGGTACACATGAGAGTGCTGAGGCAACAAGAGTATGGGATAGCAGCAGGAGCAGTGCCATGGGGCAGCAGTCCCAGGATGTTCCATCAGCCCAGTGGCAGAAGCACAGGAGCCTCTCTCAGCCCCTGATGAACAGAAAATACATCCCTGGGGGAAGGGGCATCTGACACAACCAGGCAGCAGGTCCATGCTTCCCACCCATCACTGCTCCTCAGTAATTTCCCTGTAGCCAGTGCAAGCTTCCTAGTCCCCAACTTAACTGGGACAGGGAGCTGTGGACCTGGGCATGGCTGCAGGAGGGTCAGTACCACTGTGAGGGGAAGCATGAGAGGAGCAGAAGGTTTCTGGGAGAAAGGAAAGATGCTGACTGCCTGCAGGCAGGGAGGGCAGCTTGGACGCATCAAAGTCACTTGGGGTGTTGCCACCCCAGCACTTCAGCCCAGCCCTGAGGGGATGTTCCTGCCCAGACGAAGTCAAGCTACAAAGCAGGATGAGGACGTGATGCTCCTGGACTAGTGTAAGAGCTGGCATCTGCCTGCACAGGAGCTGAAGGCATGGTGGGGAGGATTCATCATTCTATAGGGAAGAGGGGATGGGAGAGGGCAGTGCTGGAGGGGACAGTGTGAGAATGAAGGATGGGGAAAACCTGTTGCTGGGACTAAGCACCACCATGCCTCCCTGCTTGAGGGGTCCCTCTCAGTTCTAGGGGATATGAGGACAGAGGCTATGCTGGAAGCAGGAGAGGCCGGGGACAGTGGGCAGCCATGGGAGAGACATCCAGGGAGCAGGGGAAAGGCAAAGCAGAGGAGAACAGGGAGACCTGCAGAACACAAGGTGATGCTGGCCTGTCCAAATCAGCAAGGGCAGCTGACACAGAGCTGCCATCCTGTCCCTTGGCCCTGTGGGGAGGGGACACCCCACCAGCACTGCTCCCCACAGGGTCTGCCAAGCACTCAGGCTTCATTAGGTGCCTTCATCCTCATGAGCACGACGTGGTTCTTCTTTCTACAGCCATAAACCACAAGTGCCACCAGAGCAGCAAGGAGGGCCACACACACCAGCACGATGACAGCCACCACCACCCCACTCTGAGTGCGTGTCAGCCCCCACTGGCCTCTTTCCTCCTCCTCCTCTTCTTCATCCTGGGGGGAAGTTGGAAGCCCCTTGGGGGGCTCCGTCCAAGCATCCTCCGGCAATGCTGCCTCAGAATGGTGATCGGGGAGTGGGGTTCTGGGATGGTGAGAGGCAGTGGGGAGTTGGGGGGTGAGGACCTGGTCCTGTGACAGCTTGGCAATGGGGGTGCCCTGCAGGGTAGAGGGCTGGGCACAGAGGGGGGGTGTGTCGCCCACCTTGTACAGGTTGTCTTTCAGCCATCTCCGCAGGGGCAGGATGCCTTCGTCACAGTGCCAGGAGTTGTTGTGCAGCTTCACCTCCTGCAGTGCAGGCAGCGGGGAGAAGATGCCAGCAGGCAGGTACTCCAGGGCATTGTTGTGCAGCTGCAGGTGCCGCAGTCCTGGGGTGGCTCCAAAGAGGCCCCGTGGCAGCACCTGCAGCTGGTTGTGGTGCAGGGAGAGGTTCTGCAGCTTGGGCAGCCCCTCCAGAGCCTGGGTGTCCAGGCGGCGCAGGGCGTTGGAGTGCAATGACAGCTCCAGCAGCTCCCCCAGGCCCCGGAAAGCCCCCGGTGCCACTGAGCGCAGCTGATTCTTGCTGAGGACCAGGAGTTGCAGCTGAGTGAGGTTGCTGAAGACAGCAGTGGGAAGAGTGGAAAGCTCATTCTCGTAGAGCCACAGCTCCCGCAGGTTGGGCATGGGCCCAAAGGCACTGGGAGAGATGTCCCGCAGGCGGTTGACGTGGAGGGTGATCTTGGCAAGGGCATGCAGAGGCAGGAAGATGCCACTCGGCAGGGCAGTGAGGAGGTTGTTGGACAGGTAGAGCTTCTGCAAGTTCCCATTGTGCACAAAGAGCTCTGGGGAAAGTGTCTCCAACTGGTTCTGGTGCAGCCCCAGCTCCTGCAGCTCTGGCAGCCCATCAAAGGCTCCCATGGGGATCTGCCGGAGATGGTTCTCATAGAGCCTTAGCACCTGCAGCCGTGCCAGCCGCTCAAAGGCCCGGGGCGGCAGCAGGTCGATGTTGTTCCTGGCCAGGTTGAGCTTAGTGAGGCTGGTGAGCTGGTCAAACAACCCCTCCTTCAGCTCCTGCAGGTTATTCCCGTGCAGCTGCAGCTCCTTGAGGTTGCTCAGGTGGGAGAAGTGGGAAGGCTCGACCTGAAGGATCTGGTTGCTGGAGAGAAGCAGTGACTCCAACTTGTCCAGGGGCTCAAAGACCTGCACGGGGAGCTCCTGCAGCTTGTTGCTGGCAAGGCTGAGGTAGCGCAAGTCAGGCAGGTGCTGGAAGGCACCCGGGCTGATGCGCGACAGGTTGTTCTTCTCGATGCGCAGCCCAATGAGCAGGGAGGCGTTGCCGAAGGACGCGTCACCCAGCTCAGTGATGCGTGTGTTGATGATCTGGAGGGTCATGGCGTTGGCAGGGATGGGGCTGGGGACAGAAGTAATGTGAGCACCAGAGCACTCCACCTGGGCAGTGCGGACACACTGACACTGCTCTGGGCACTGGGCATCTGCCAGCTGGATGGCCACCAGCAGCAGCAGCCACTGCCACCAGCATTCTCGCTCCATTGCACCTGTAGCAAAAACAAAAAGGGGGTATCAGTTCCCATGATTTCCCAGCCCACCCAGGGCATCTGCCAGGAATGGGTGCAGCTTTCTCCCTGGAAAAGACCATCAAGTCCATGGCCACACTCCTGCCCCAGCATGGCAAAGAAGGGCTAGGGACAGGCAGGGCTGGAGACAGCCCATGTGGGAGCTCAGAGTAGGACAGAGCTGAGGGCTGTGGTGCCTGGCTGCAAAACCACAGCTATTAGTGGCATCCCTGGTGTTGCCTCCTCACTGAGCTCCTCCAGCAGCATGGTGGTTTACTGTTTTGCACAGTGGGGAAAGCTGCTGCCAGCAGCACTGGCCTCCCAGTACCCCCAAACAGCTGGCACCCACAGTCACGCAGGTCCCAAGGATGCTGGGCATGGACAGGAAAAAGGGTACTCAGTATCCCTGTGCACCCTCCTCACTCTGTCCAGCAGTGGAGTCAAAAACAGCACCAGCATTGCCTGGGGGTGCCTTAGTTCTGATCCTTCAGGAGCTCAAGTCAGCTGCCAGCTCCCAGCTCATGTTGGGTACTGACGTGGCCCTATCTGCACCCCTTCTCCAGCTGACCTCGGCCATTGGAGTGGAGCATCCAGTACAGGTACGTATGTGCAGAATTGTCCTAGGGGTAGTATCCTGCAGCCCAAGGAGACCAAGAGCTTTACAGTAAGGCCCTCTATCACCCCACAGGCACAGCCACCACAAACACCCTCTCCTCCCTCCTCTGCCCTGGGAGATTTTCCCTCTCTGTAGATCAAAGCAGCAGCTTTACGACACGCTGGCACAGAGCAGCCACCCACTAAAAATCTGAAGTGGTAGGAGGAAAACCTGCAGATACATCCCAGGCCCCAAGCACAGCTCAGCAGATGGACAAGTCCAGTTGTACAGGGGTCCAGGAACAGCATCCATCCCAACTGGCACAGCGCCCTGGGCTGATGGGGCACAGTCCCTGCTCCAGACTCCCTCTAGGGAAAGCATTCACTCTCTGGTGAGGAGGGAGGAACGCTCCACAAGTCAGCACAACTTATGTTTTCCATATGGAAACAATCTGCATACAAGAGCAGCTTTGTTTATAGAAAGCCATTTATAAACTTCCTCAAATGCTCTGCACATCAAAAGCCCTGGCTCATGTAACTCCCTGGTAAAGCAATTCCAAGAGCATCCAAGCTGGAGTGTCCTTCAGGAAAGGCAGCTGAAACCAATTTATCTACTCTTTTCTTCTAGAGACAAAAAGCTGACAGACCAAGCGGCTGAATATTACCTATTGCTCAGCCCCTCAGCATCCCACTGCTCCTGACCTAATGGTACATTGCCCCTCTTGATTGTCTTTACAGGTTATTATCTAAGATATGCTGCCTGTTTCAGCTCCCACAGTGCCTAACTGGGCTTAGTTAGTTGGAGAACACTCACAAGACAAACATCTTCATCAAATCAGCAGATGCTGGACATGCAGATGCCGCTGCCACACCACCACCCCTCAGAGCTGCTCTGAGAATCCCCCAGGACCACTCCCAGGGCTGGTAGCAGAGAGGAGACTTACCCAAGTGTCCTGCAGCCGCGAGCGCCGCGTGAGCACAGCTCTGTGCTGGCAAGAGAGCTGAGTGTGGTTCATGCTTCCCCTCCCAGTACATAACCCGTCCAAATCAATGAATCAGCACAGGGGCAGCGTCGGGGTTAGGGAAAGCGCTGGAGCAGAGCTGCTTCCAATTCCTATTTCCTCAGCAAACAGAGCAAGCATTGCAAGGATGGAGTTTTGGGTTCCCCTCTCCTGAATCCCAGCACTCTTGTTGGAAGACAAGCAGATGTTCCTGCAAACAGCCAGTGCCCAGGTAGGAACACAGCCCCAGGATGTCCCTAGTCCCCCATGGGACACAGCTGAGTGCCCCAGCCTTTGGGGACAGATGAGGCAAAGCCAAGCGCCTGGGCACAGTCCTACCCTTCAGAGCCACACGTTCTGACTGGGATTACTCCATGGCATTGCCTGAGAGCAGGCACAGTACCTGCCTCCCCACCTACAGCCCCTGCAAACATCAGGAACTCTGGCCAATTCCCCTGCTCTGGGCTGGCAGTACCGGTAGCCCCCCCCCCCACCAGCTCACTGTCCCTGCCTGAGGTCCCAGCTTTCATTCTTGCCCCCAGGAGACTGATCCTGGACAGGCATTTGCAAGCACTGGTTCCAAGGGTTCTGGAGCAGGTACCAAGGACGAACCAGCTATGCTGCAGGTGCCAACCAGAAGTCAGGCTGCTTCAGGGAGCCCTCAGCAAGCAGGAATATCTCCCACCAGCACTGCCATGCCGCAGCACCAAGAAACTCTTTCTGTGATAATGGCAGCCCCAAATGGCACACGCTGCCATCTCTCAGGGACTGCAATGTAGCCTGTGCTCCGCTCTTCACCCTCAGCAGATCCAACACATGGGTGATGGAGTCCAGCACTCAGGGGCATTTGGGAACTGGGGCAAAAAGCCCATCCCCATCCACCTGCTCAGGGTGCCTGCTGCCATTCGAGTCCCCTCCAGCCCACATGGCTGCACTGGGGGGGGCCCTCATTCCCCAGTTCCTCAGTCCAGCCCACATCTCCCCCCCTGCCCACCTCTCCTGTACAGTCCAGCAACTGCCAGAAATGGATACCAGGGAGGAAGCAGCTAAGGAGAGCCAACATGTGTTACCTCTTTGGGCTTTCTGTATTCAGAGAAGCCCCGTGCTAATGATGGGGCAGACGGAATTTCCCTGACCATGTCTAATCCTGTCTCAGCCCACCCACGTTTCCGCCAGCCACAGCAGCCCCTGCTCAGGTCCAGCCAGCACTAACGAGTTGCTGGAGACAGGAACAGGATGGGGTGAGGAAGGCTGACTCCTCATGCTGCACTATGTCATGCAGAGAGGGGTGGGAGAGCACAGGGGACAGAGACTCTCTTCAAAGCGGAGACTGGACCAGGATAAACAACAGACTCTGGGGACACAGAAGGGAGTTTCCAGCCAGGCTCAGAGAAGGCAACAGGGATCGTGGGAAGTGCATAGGGAATAGGACCTCAGCTGGAGGCAACTGCCACCAACACATCAGATGCATGGCAGGCCCAGCCTCCATGGGACATGCTGGGTGGCCACAGATCTCATGCCAGCCAGGGAGCAAGTACCAAGGCTGGGACTACCCACTAGCTATGTTCCTTGCCTACTCCCAGAGCAAAGCCTGGGGATTTGGGCACAGAGAAGGGGCACACTGAAAACAGCACCCACAAATGCTTCAGCTCACAACCTACTGATACCGTGGATTTTCCCTGTGCTGTAGTTCCCAAAACAACCACGCTGCTTCCCAGAGGGCAGCTGTGGGCTTGGGAGCTGCCCGCTGCCTCCAGCCCTGGTGCAGGAGCAGGGCTCTGGTGGCCTTATCGCACCCTTATCACTGGTTCTGACTGCCCAGCACTGCTGAGTTCCTGCCTGCTCTGACTCATCCCAGAAGCACACACCATTTCAGGGAGGCAAAATGAAAATTAAGCCACAGCACTTCTGAAAAAACCACCAGCCCAAGCCCAGTCAACAGAGGAATGTCAGACTCAGCTCCTTCCAAGCAGCAGTGCCCCAAAGGGGAAAACGGGGACAAAGCAGAAGATACCCTCAAACACCCTGTCCCCAGGAAAGGGGTGATCAGATTGTGGAGTCCATACTCATACTGAGTACCCAGATGCCAGTCTTGCCAAAATCCAGGCCTTGGGAACCTGGCTCTGGCGTGGGAAGGATGAATGTTTTTCAACACATAGCCAAAAATAAAGCAAGGCTGACTAATGGCACAAGCCCAAACAGAGACAGAGCCACTCCTGGAGATGAGCACACAGGAGCTTGCCCCAGGCTAATGAGCAAGGGTGGGGAGCAGAGGGTGTGAGAGCCTGGGATGCAGCACAGACACACTCTGCACATCTGGAGGGGAGAGACAGCTCTGAGGGACACACAGCTGGAAGGGAGAGGCAGGTCCTAGAGACAGTGGATATGATGGAGAGTGAGATAAGTATTTTGTAGAGGGAGGCTGCTCCACAGAGCTAAGTGCTCCCACGGTGGCAGATGGAGAAGAGCAAACCTCCCACAATGGTAAAGCCCCTGGGTCTCACAGTGCATTTGGGGACCTTCCCCACCTCCACTGCACCACGAAGAGGAAGGGTGAACCCCACAGACAGAGTTGGCATGGAGTTACTCTTGTAACGTCCAAGAGGACAATGCAGCCAAAACATGGGTTCAGAGGGACAGTACCCAGGCCCTGATGGGACAGGGCTAGTGACAATACCTGGAGTCATGGCTGTGCTGAGCGAAGAGGGGGGACTCCTTTTCCTTGAGGCCCCATCCCTCCTCTCCCTCTGCTGCCTTCATAAACACTATTTTCTAATTCCTCACCTGAGGCAGTGGCCACATGCTGCTGTGCAGGGAAAGCACAAACGTGTGGTGCTGCTGCAGCCCAGTATTGCAAGCTGGGATGGAAGTGTCCTTGCACCAAAAGAGCCCCCAGTGCTTTCTGCAGGCAGCTCTTCACACACTGCTGAGTTCACAGGAAGGCTGGAGGTCCTGTGGCAAGTGGTTCCAGCTAGGGTTACCCAGAGGACAAGAGTATGCTACCCTTGGCCATGCTTTCCAAACTAATTGCATTTAATGCTTTCTGGGATCCCAGCCCCACCTGGGTTCCCATCTGTCCTGTGACCTCTTGCACAAGCCCCAGTGGTACCCTGTGTTGAGCTCCACCCTGAAACACCACCAGTCATAGATGTTCTAGGATTGCCAGGACAACAGCAATCTCCCTTTTTGGGGAGATTGGTCTCACTTCTGGATAGCAGATAGTTCTTAGTCTCCCCATGCACATCCCACAGCCAGGGCAGCAGGCGCAGCTAAGCCAAGCAGCTCTAAATCACCAAGGGACTCGAGGCTTCTAGGCAAAACTCACGTAATCACTAAAATTAGCAGCTTGTGGGCTTGGCTGGGGGAGCTCATGGCTCATCTGACAAACAGCTGAACACACTCATCCAAGCCCCACTCACTGCTGCAAAGCCCAGTTTCCCTAGCCACTGCCTCTGCACACCTCCAGCTGAATTCCCACCTCTGGGAAGGACAAGACAAGCCCAGGATATGCCTTCACCCGCTGCCCAGAGCAGGAACATCCCCTAGTTATTTTTCACTGCTGCAAAACCCCCACCGTGGCCCCCAGTGTTCTCAGAGAATGGCTGTTCCAAGGGCATGGGGCCAGACTCGGCTCTGCGGAAGAGGAGGAGGAAGGTGGAGGGCTGGGCTGGAGGCCAGTGGAGGGGGTCTCAGCTGTTTCAGCATAAGTGGGACACTTCCAGGCCTGGGCCATGCAGCAGGACACGTAGGCTCAAGCCCTGACTGAAGGAAGGTACTTAGTCCTTGAGGGCCAGTTGTGGATGACCATCAGAGTGACACCAGCATCCCCTTTCAACCAAACACCACCTGAACCCTTTTGAGAGCCTAAACTAGGTACCTCCTCCATAGACCCAGCAAATCCAGCACCCATAGCCCTTTCAGTTAGCTTTTGGAAACAGACACAGGGCTGCCTTGATGCTCATGGCTATAGGAAGCCCTCCCTGAATCTGGGGACAGGGATAGGGACGTGTCCTGCATTCCCCCGGGTGGGAGCTTTGGAAAGGAACAGCAGCCCTAGTACCTCCAAAATGAGCCATGAGGGTAACTTCCATCCAAGCACCAGTATGAGACCTACCACGACCCTCCTGGAGCTCAAGAGAAACGACATATAGGATGATCACGAGCACCAGTAGTGTTTGCCTGGTTAGCAGCACTGTCTCCTGCAGGCTCAGCCCTGGTCCCAGCCCTGAGCAATAGCAGCAGCACAAAGGGCTTGGCATGGGCTCAGGGCAGTGCGAGGCTGAAAGGAATGTGGGGCTTGTGGCCAAGCCCGCCTGGAGAGATAATCTGAAGCGGAAAGAGCTTGTTCGATGGATGCTGTGAGAGAGGGGGAAGGAGTGGCTGGAGTAGGCAAGGGGCTGTCCCTGCTCATGTACTTAGAGGTTGTGTTCTGGACCAGCTCCACCTCGTTCTCCATCTCCATTCCTGGCACTAAGGAGTGCCTTAGGGACCCTTCCCAGACATCCCCACGGGGGAAGAGGGACCTGTCTCTCCCCAGTGACCAGGGAAGTGCAACAGAGCCACAGCTGGCTCCCTGCCCTGGACTTTTTTCAGCTAGAGAGACACAGACACAGCTGGAAGCCTTGTGGTCACAGAGAGACACAACAGTCTCAAAACACTGATTGTGCAAGAGGTGGGGGGATGTCTCTGGTTGCCACCAGAGTGGCATTTGCCTACCACAGCCCAAGTAAATGGCTTTGCCACGGCTTATTTGCCCATAACACCCAGGAGGGAAGGGGATGTGAACCCAGACTCCAGCCAGTAAAATGGAAGCATTAACCCTTCCAGAGATGGCCAGAGCACAGGCAAAGCAGGAATTTCAGGTGTCTTGATCAGTTTGCAAAGACTCCCAAACACAGCTTTGTCCCACGGGTCCATGCCTTTGGCTGCATCTCCTCCCAGCTATTCTGTTATCACTAGGAAATGCCATGCTCCAGTGTCACAGCTGGTCAATCAGCTTTCCCAGGCAAGACGTGCTGGTCAGAGGCCCAGATGAGACATATCTGCTATCACCCACCCTTCCTTCTCTTTCCCACCAGGAGAGGGAAGATCTGAGGCACAGGCTCAGATCCTACTGCTGTGAGCTAAAAGGCTGAGTTGGTTTTAGGAGGTACCTAGCTGAACTCACTCCCTCGTGCAAGCAGCAACAAGGGCCCTCCATCAGCTACTGGCCATTCATGAGATGAGAAAGGCAGGGACACCAGGGACAACAGCAGAGGACATGGGTGGGGTGCTGGAGGCTTGTAAGGGTCTTGCAGACAGAGCTGTTGGCACTTATGGCAGCCCTTAATTCCCTCATTGTCACTGCACTCTTCAGGGACTCTGTGCATTGAAGTCCTGACTAGAAAAGGAGAGCAGTTCCTGCAGAGACATCAGACTGGAAACAAACTGTGTACTCCATGGCCCAACACAGGGGTTCACAGCTCCTGTTCATCCAGGATTTCCTGAAGCAGCGAGAGCAGGAGCAACTGCCACAGAAAGAAAGTTTGAGGGAACTGAGTGAGTTACAGATGACCCTTGGTTAGACTGTGTTGGTGACAACAGGATGGAGTCCCAGAGGCATCTCCTGGACTCAGAAGTCTGGTTAATGGGCTTAATTGTGAATCTGCATCCCATACAGAAGTCAAGGATGTGAAGCTGATCCCCTGCCACTGAGTGCAGACATGCTTTCCATCCACCCTTTCCCAAGCAGCATGTTTTTCCAGTCCATCATTTTCCCCAAGCCCAGCATGAACTGAGAAAAATTTTGTCAATACAGCAGGGGATGGAAACAGGTGCTGTGAGACAGCAACAAGGCAATGCTGGCCAGAGAGAGGGTCTGAGGAGCCCTCCCTGCTGCCTCCCCATCTACCGCAGTCACTGTCATGCTGACCTGGAAATGGAGCAAAACAGAAACAGGATATAAATATGAACAACCCTAGATTTCCCAGGCCAAGGAGCCTTGCAGGAAGGGCTGAGCTCTACTCGGGAATAAGCGGTGAATCAGAGTCAGCTCACAACAGGACACCTCAGACGAAGAATGAGTAAAACACACCCTGAGCCCTTGTTGCTCCAGCCTTTTGTTGTCTGCTGACTTCACTTCCCAGTCTGGCTCCAGCTTAGGGAAAGCCCAGTGACGGCATGTAGAGAGGAATCATCCTCTTCCCAGCACTTGACTGTGCTCAGCCTGTGAGCCAAAGCCCCCACGTGGCAGAGCTCAGACTCAGCCCTTTGAGAACCCTATGGAGACCCAGCTGGCCTCACAGCAGGGCTGGGGCTGCCAAAGAAGAGCTCAAAAAGATGGCAGCTGCTGCTCATCTGTTGCTCTTCCAGAGGTCAGGCATCAGGGTGCCATACAACCATAAAGTGACAGAATAGTTGCTTTTTCTTAAAAATCAGACATCGTGCACCCACTGCTGGTAGCCACAACCACACTTCAGTGCCTCACCAGGGCGAGCAACAGCCAGCAGCATTTGTAAGACAAAAATCTACTTATGCAGACCATATTTATCTCCTGCCTGCTGGAAGCAGATGCTTGCGTGGCAGTGGTACCACGGTGCTGGAGCTGGTGCAGCACTACATGGTCATTACAGCTGTCCAACTAAGAATCTAAATTTGTTCCAACTGCCTCCTTTAAAGCACCATCATGTGAGAGTCCAGAACCATCACCAAGAAATCTTTGTGTAGGTTTTATGCTTCTCTGAAAGATACTATAATAAATATTCTGGAGCTTCTGTTCATTAATCCACTCCTGGTTTTCTCTGCTGCAATGACCCAGAGATGGCTCTAACTACCACTTGGCCAGGCTTGCTAAATTCTGTTAAACTCACCAGTAAGACAATGGTTATTTAACACCACAGAAGCACATTGCCTCTTTTCACAACCTGGAAGAGGAATTCATGTCCAGCAGCAGAACATCCAAGCAGTCCTGAGTTTATTGTCATTACCTAGAATAGCCCACAACAGGGAACAGCCAAAACCAGCAAATGCAAGCTCTCTTCAGGTTTGTAAGGTGCCATTTCAAGGCCACCCAGAAGAAACCTTGGTAGTTGGAAAGACACTAAGGCTACAAAAGGTCTCCTAGACTATAGGGCCTCTATAGCTGAGCAGCCACAGAATCAGAGTAGGGGCTCTTCAATCCAGCCCCAGGCTCCTGGGAGCATCAGATCTTTTAAGAACAAAGTCATATAATAGGTAAAATCCAACAATTGAATTCAAGAGGTACTAAAGAAGCACCAGTCTACTTACAAATTAAAACACTCATATCAATCAAAATACTAAAAATCATTTCAGTATGATGACCAAAATACACACTATTGCCTCAGAGGTACCACCAACACTCAAAAGGGCTGGAAGTCAGGGAGTAACATTATTGCATAAGAAAAGGTAAAAACTCCTGAGACTGAATTTGGTACTGAGCACTGAGGTTTGACAGACACCTCTGTTCCCCAGCCAGCTTCAAAAAAGGCGGCAGCACCTCAGGGCCCTCAGCTCAGACAGACTTCCTCCCACTTCGCAGCCAAGCCCAGGAAAGACCATCCCCTTCTCTCCCAGCTCTGTTGAGATCAGCTCTCAAACCAAAGACACTCTTCTGGAGCTAAGCATCAGTCCTGGGCATCTGCCTGATGCTCCTTTAGCTTTCAAGCCTTCTTAGCTATTCCTGGAAAGCGGCTGAGGACAGAAAGTCAAAACTAAGACATTTGTACTGCATCACTGTGTCCCATCCTCATCTTCAAAGGTCTTTTTCAGCATCTACTCCTGAAAATACTGTTTATTTTCACAATATGGAGACAACACATTCCAGTATAAGGCATAATGGCATTTAGAGTACTGTGAGCAACCTTTAAAGTAGGGCTAAAGCGGAATTCCTTCATAACTTCTCTTCACTGGAGTCACTTCCATCTGCACATACAGTGTCTGAGGGAAGGGCTGCTGCCCAAAGCGGAAGAGCAGCAGATGGGCAGCAGTGATCACAGATCTTCTTTCAGCTCTCCCTCTGGGGTCACGCACCAAATGCTGCAGTGATTACAGTGTTTACAACCACTTCTGGCAAACCCTTTGAGGTTCTTAACGGCACATTTTCATTATGGTGTAAAGACAAGGTCTTCACAGTCCTTGCTATAAAGTTTTGTAATCCGTATCCTCAAATGAGGGTCAACTCAAAATGAATCCAAAACAGAGCTTTTAATCTTCTGTTTGGATGGTATTTTGAGTATAAAAAAATTTGGTCAGGACTACAGGCTGAGCAGGAGCATTTCTGGAGTGCAAGAGTTGTGTGGTTTTACCCATCACATACAGGCTGAGCACAAAGGTTACAGTCTGGAGAACTAAAATCAAACAGTGAAGGCTCAAAAATAGCTGACAATAAAAAACTCTGTCATTAAAATTGAGGTTGTCACTCCTGCGGGCTGGCAGTTCATCCCACTGGGCAAGAGTAGTTGAACCTGTTCCTCTGATACTGTTGGTTTCAAGGGTGACATCGGGAGAAGTTTGGGTGGGATCATCTGAAAACTGAAACCTATGCTGTCCAGCATCTCCAACATGTGAGTAGGTGAAATCTGGAGATGCAAGAGGAATTGAAGTGGGTGTGCTGGTATCCATGTGGGGTACCACTGTTACAGTAGTCTCTGAAGACGACATTAAGTGCTTTGTTACAAGAGAGGACAAAGTTTGGGAATAGGTTTTGCTGAAGTTCGAGTATGTGATGGCTGTGGATGGCAGGCACTGCAGGTGAGCATCTGTTAAAGCCAGAAGAGAAATATTCCGCAGTGTTGGTGGGCTGTCACACACTAGAGATGGAGTGTTTTTAACTATCTCCATGCTCTTCTGGAGCCACTCCTGGAAGCCAAGAATTTGGCAATTGCATTTCCAAGGGTTGTCATCCAGGAAGACTTCCTGCAGCTCGGGTAAAGCAGTAAAAAAATCTCCAGGAAGGGACTGCAGCTTCGTACTATTGAGGTAAACTTTCTGAAGGTGCTTGAGATTATGAAAAAGGTTTCCTGGAACAACCTCAAGCCTCGTATCATGAAGCGAAATGTTCTGCAATTTCTGAAGGCTGAGGAAGATGCCCTCGGGCAGACAGGAAATGTTATTTGTATGCAGAGAAAGGCCCCGCAGTTCACTCAGACCACTGAATACCTCCTTAGGAAGAACACTCAGCTCTGGATTAAAACTTAGCACGAGAAGCTCCAAATTTGTCAAGTTACTGAACACAAAATCTGGTATTGTTGAGAGTTTGGTGTGATAGAGCCACAGGCTACCCAGCTGCCTCATTTCTCCAAACAACACTTCAGGAAGAGACTTCAGTGGGTTCCGGTACAAGGTCAGTTTGGACAGGTCATGCAAATGCAGGAAGAGCCCAGGAGGCAAAGCCTCCAGCCTGTTCCTGGAGAGTGTCAGGCTGCGCAGTTTATGAAGACAATGAAATGCACCAGGGGCAATGGACTGGATGTTATTGGAATGGAGAAAGAGTTCCAGCAGTTCCTTCAGACTATCAAACATCCCAGACTCTATTGAAGACAGCCTGTTAAAATACAACATGAGCTTCTCCAGCCTGGCTAAGGCACTAAATATACTTGTGGGAAGTGCTGCCAAACAATTCCTTGACAAGTTCAGTACTTTGAGTTTGGCAAGTTTCTTCAGCACACCACTGGGAAGTGTTATTAGCTGGTTTTTGTTCAAGAAAAGCTCCTCCAAGTTGGTTAGTCTGTCAAACAGATTTCCTTCCATGGATTTCAACCTGTTACTTTCAACAATCAGCTGATGAAGCTGGACCATGTCATCAAACACTCCTGGAGGAAATTCAACCAGCTTATTATCTAGCAGTTTGAGAGCTTTTAGCCTTCTCAAGCCTTTAAAAGCCATTGGTGAAACCAGGGAGATGTTGTTTGAAGACAAGATAAGATGCTGCAGTTCCTCCATCCTTGCAAAAACGTCTGGCAAGTAGGTTAGGTTGGCATTAGTTATGTGAATCTCTGTCAAGTTACAAGGCAAATTTAATGATTCCAGGTCTTTGATGTGGGGACCAGAGCAGTGAACTGCATTTTTTGAAGAGCAGTCACATTTGTGGGGACAAATAGATGCATCCAACGGGAAGAAAAGCTTGATCATCACTGACAAATGAAAAATCAACATCCTTGTTGAAGTGCCAGAAACATCAGCTGTTACAAGAGACAAGAGAGAGTCAGGATTCAATCACAAGAAGCCAAAGTTGTGTGAATACGTCACAAAACCTGCTAACATGTGCAAAATTTCTCTTGGCTCAAGAGCAAAATTCATAATATCTGTTGCTTTTGATTGCAAACATTTCCCAGGTGCTCAGCTTATACTGAGAAGTACAGATAAAGCTCTTTAGTAAATCAAGCATTCCTTGATTATATTTGTACTAGTCAAGTACAATAAAAGCATATGACAATCACAATGAAAACCATAAGTAGTCATAAGGCCTGCATTTATTTGGACAGAACAGCATTAGGTTAAGTTAAACACACAGAAAGCTTTAAAAAGAATATCAAAATGTTCTGTGCCCACAATATTTTTACTGTAGGTTATCTGAGCTTTAAAAATAAAGTTTAGCCTGCAAAAATAGATAGTGGAGGTAAAGAGGGTGTCCTATATTTTAAACCAGCACACAGTTCTGTTAAATCTTCTCTCAGCATTTGTGAGTGACTGCTTCTTGGAGCAGCCCAAGAACACACAAGAAGCAATGGGCTATTTTTGCCATAGCCTGAAATAACACACAAGATCATGCAGCCCAGGACAGGAGTGAGCCCCTGATAACTCACCAGTTTCATTCCAGCAGCTTAATGTGAAAATAAGTTAACTCTGGTATTTAAAATACAAAGAAACTAGAGGAAAGAAAATCCATGAGGCTTGCTAGGAATCAGATCTACAGGAAACATGCCACAAAATGGGAAAGTTGTATATATTTCTTAAAAAAAAATAAATAAAAAAAGGAACAGGAAGGCGATGTTTGTAGTTATTACAATAATATTTAAAGAACCAAGTCAGTTTAAAAATACTTTCCTAGTGAAATCAACAAGTCCAAGTGCACCAGAAACGTAGAAGTCAAACACCTGGCTGAGCAGCAGCTGTGAGTGCTGGATTAGCTGGGCAAGTTCTGCAGACCTAGCTAGAATAGCTGACACCATGTTGGATTTTAGCAGCAGAAATACTAAGAGAGAGGAGGGCTCCATCCCAAGAGATCCTTTTCCAGGAGCAAGGATGAAGTTCTCCCATTCCAACCATCCAGATATGCATACAAATCCCATCACCTAAAAGGAAGTTAGGTGGAACAGCAGAGCCTCTTGCATGCCTGAACAGCTGAGGAGAACAAACCACCACGGATTAAAAACAGCTGCTCTATATAAAAAGCAAAAGAGAAGATTGGATTTTTTTTTTTTTTTAAATCGTTATTGGTTAGGCTTGGAGTACTGAAGACTTCAAATCTGCATCTCTTCCTTAGGAAGGGAAGGACATGGCATCTAGCAGTGTCAGCTACCATCAACATAGTGCTGCAAAGCAAGTTCTCACTGGGCTTATAGCTAAGAGTTCTACAGTTACTGAGAAAAGTCTGCAGGATCTCACCCTTCCTTCTTATCAAACAAGAACGTTAGCAAGAATCTCATCCTCCTAGTAACCCCCCCTAAAACCAACTGTCTCACACAAATCTGCAATGCCTTCAACCTCAATAAGTGCATAACCCAGACTGTCCCCAGTCCCATCTCCTCACACTGATGCACATCTCCACACACCTCAGCCTACAGCCCAGTGAACACAGGGCAGATGAGTCGAGTTGATTCTGGGGGTTGCCCGAGCACAATCCTCAACCAGGGCAGAAACAAAGAGGGAAATAACTTTTTCAAGCCTTGAGTGGTATCTCAGTCTCTTTTCCAGGTCTCACAAAAACAGGTAAGAGCACATTCAAGGAGACAAACAATATGCTCAATGAAGTGGTAGAAATTCTTTGCAAGAGATTAAGGCCACAAGCTTATGACTGGAAAAGGAACAGGACAATCCTATGGATTTCAAGCACCTACAGCTGCTAATAGTATCTTTTTCAAGAAACAATTTAAACTTCCGCAATAGTAGTAAATACAGTGAAATTCTCGCAAAGGTCATATTTACACATTCCCATGCATCAAAATTTTCTCAAACCCTCATGAGACAGATAACAAGTCAGTAAAGACACCATTTACCATGCTCCATTCCACAGCCTCTACCCCTTCCTACCACTCCCTTAATATTTCTCAAGACTATGAGAGGATGCCAGAAGCAATACATTAATGCTCTTCCTGTAATAATCAGATCAGTTTTGAGCTTACTTTCATAGAATATTGAGCATACATATAATTTACCTGTGTGCTTCTTTGCTTTCTTTAAAAGTTTCTAAACGCATATCAGCGCAAAAAAGGAATTTTGAACTTTACCTTAGAAACTTCTCTGCTTTTTAGAGGAACTTAGTAGGAGCACAGTGGGCAATCAGGCTTCACCATGATTCTGCACTTTAAGTGGGAAGTAAAACAGCAAAACGCATCCTCTAGATAACGCTACCACCCATATTTGTGGAACTACTGTGAAATGACAAAGAATATTTCAAGCTTCTGAGCAGATTTTGCCTACAATTAGTTGTGTAACCAACCAGCTTCCAGATGTACACAACTCCCAAAGCAGAATTGGACACCACTCACAACATGGCAGAAAGTCTGAAGTCCCACATGTGGCAGCAGTACATAAAACACCCATAGCTTCTTTGACAGACACATTAGGGCTAATGTCCTTCAACCAAGCCAGTGCAAATCCATCTACAGTCAGAGACTTGTATTTCAACATGAATTATGATCAGAAAGAAACTTCTGATTTGTTAAGAAAGTTTCACTGCAGCCTGCTACGCAGGTGCATTAGGTTTTAAAGCAATGGACACATTTACTTCAAACCAGGTCACTGAGCTGTACCTTCACAAGGCTGTTCTGACTTTTACTTCCTTGCAGGATTGGTGTTCAAAGCAATTTGAGGGACGAATGAATCCCCTTAATGCTTTGGCTAAGCATTCCATGGTTGACCCATTTGGCCTCTGCTTTTCTTTTAAGTCTTCTGTAGTCACAGGCCAACTAAATCTAAAGCCTGAAAGATTATGAAGAGAGAAAACTTTTAAGTTTTCAAAATATTAATGAAAAGGGTTTTTTGTAATGAAGTAACCAGATTTTTCAAACATCTTATCTTCAAGTTTAAAAACACATCCTCTGATACGGAATTTTTAAACAGAATGTGAGGCACAGGATAGAAAAGCTGTCTTAATTTCTCTGATTTTTCTGAACAGGACACTCATGAAGTGCTCAAGTCAGATTGGACAGGGCTTTGAGCAACTTTTTCTAGGGGCAGGTGTCCCAGCTCACTGCAGGGAGGTAGGAAAATTATGGTCTTTAAAGTTTCTTTCAACCCTAATCATTGCATGATTCCATGGCATCAGTGGGAACAAGCTTGTGTTCTTCAACAAGTTTTGGCTCTAGCTGTGTAAAGAATAATTAAAAACAATTTCATGAAACCAATGAAAGGAGTTAAAATATCTGTTCATTTTAATTTTATTTTCAAAGAGCTTCAGTCACAAAAATGATTTACAAGTCTATTTACAATTCTATTGTACAGTTATTTATGTATGCCTCTTGACAACAGGGGTACCATTCTAGAGCAGCAATACATATTTTTAAATACAAAGATGTAGTATCATTTCAGATTTAAAAATAAAAAGGAAGCTGAGCTTCTAAAGAGTGCTGTGATGATAAACATTTTAATCTGTGTTAGGCTTGAGGAATTCATGACAAACTGAATAGTTTCTGGTTCACATAATTATCAAACAAGCTGCAGTTCGTTGAAAATAGCTTTAAAAACCTGAAGATTTACTGTATAAAATCAACATATTCAAGGCTCTAAAAATTGTCAAAAATCCACAGCTTTCCCTTAGACATACAAAAACCTAAGTATACAATTCACAATTTCTTGGGAGAAATCGTACAGAACTTCAGCTCTCTCATTTTGTGATGACCAACGTAAGTGTTAAAAATTTGCAGCATAAAAAGGACTCCACATCTGCTCACTATTGTACTGTATACGCATATATACAGTACAGGATTATTTACCCAATTTGGGATGACTGTTCAGCACAACCTTCATGAAAAAGAAAAAAAATAAATAGAATTTAAAATCCAACAACTTTTTTAAAAAGTGCAACAGTAAGAGTTTCCAATTTAAAGTTATGATGAATAGGGACAGCCAGTTCTGGGGGTGTTTCAGCTGCTTCTATTCAAGCATTACTCGCAGCATTTTCTTTACAGTAGATTTAGTTCTATAGTACACAAAGCAAGAGTTACTGCTAATTAAATCTGAAGGGAAGAGGAAAAGAAACACTTTAAAAATAACCCTGAGGGATATACAATTTAATGATCTTGCAATTTCTGTCTAAAAAGTAACAGCTATTATTTAGCAATTGCTTTTCTGGATAGACCAGTCCTTTAAGTATGTGCATAAATAATATTTTAAAATCAGTAATATTTACAAATCCTAAAGAATCAAAGTAAAATACGTACAGATTAAAGTCTGCATACACAAATAATTTAATAATAAATCAAACTCCTCAATGTAAGGCCAAAATATACAGCAGAAAGAAAATGTTACTAAGTATCTAGTGGAGATCACTAAATTGGTCTGTTCACCTGAATTTAGATTTCCAAGATGAACGTTAGAAGAGATTCTTTCACTACAAACTGAATTTCATCTTACTTCAAAGCAGAAACTGAATTTGCTAGTGTGGATCTAGTTTGCTGCATTTCTGAAAACCAGAAAAACTAAACTGCTCAAAAGAAGAATTATATGTGGCCAAACTCAGCTCTTGGGCAGGAAGGCATGAATCCCAGTAACTGCAGAAGATGCAGGAGCTCATTTTGTGGCTGAACTTGCAACAACAAGAAGGAATCTGAGAAAAGCAGATTTATTATTCTTGACTAAGAGTCAGAAGCAAACAGGTCAGAGCTCAAGCACGCAACCTCAAGAACATTTAATGACTCTGAGCACATACCTTGAGGAAACTGCCTCCCGACTGCAAAACATTTAAGTTTAAGAGACTCCTGAGGCATTACTCACTCCATCAATTGCACATACATGGCAATTTTGCTTTAGTAAGAGCCCGCCTCAATTATCTGTTTCCTCCTTGCTTTCTAGATAAGTCTAATAAACAAGAATGACTGCAATATGAGCTTCAGAAACCAGAGCAGTTACAAGAAGTTATCGTTTTAGAGAAAGGATTAAACAGAGACATACAAAAGAGAAAGACAGTAATTATTTTCTTTCACTTCTGGTGGAACAAGGGTAAAATGGTCAATGAAAGCAAAAGCTTATGCATTTAAGGGTAAGTCACAGCTCTCAGGTCCAAGATGCATAGCTTCATAACATTTTCCAAATAAAATATTATTTTTCATAAATTTGAATGCTACTTATGCAACTAAGAATTATTATTTGTCAATTATTCCATGCTACAAAGATTTTGTGAAATCAACTTTGAATGAAGTTAGACAACTGACTCATGTCCTCAGTTAATAAATTTTTTCAAGTCCACAATTGCAGGCTCCTCAAAAAGCCACTAATGTTGTTCGATGTTTATGACCTTAAAAAGCCAGGATAATATAACTTTTAAATTGCTCTGTTGAATGAATGTTAATAAAACCACTTCTCTCTTCCTCTTGCTCCACCCCTCAAAACCAAACAAAAATGAAGAAAAAAACCTCAGGAAAAGAGCTGACAGCCAGACTGGAGATAGCACACCATACAAATGATGTTTATGAGAAGGAGTGGTAAAAACACCAAGTTCTAGGAAAAAGTCTTACAAACCAATCAGCTCCATTTTTAAATTCCCCATTGGTACAGTACATTCAACACTGTAGAAAATGCAACAAGAGCAGTGGAGGGACACTGCCCATCCTACTTTACAGGGTAGTAAATGAGAATCTGGCCCAACCTGAAAAATTCTCCCTAGTAAAACTATGCTGGAATGAAATAATCTCTGCAGGAATTCAAAAAAACCTTCAAATTCCATCACCAGAATACATGCAATTCACAATAATCCTAGCTGTCAGGGAGTCTGAGGCCCACATTTTATTGTATCCATAACTACTGTAAAGGACCTGACTTTCTTCTAGAGATCCTGTAGAGAAGGCAGTGACTTCTCTAAATCCCCTCACCGATGCTTGGAGGTGTCCAAAACAGTCAGATGAAGACAAGGAGAAAGTCACATTTTTACCATCTTCCAAAATTCTCCAAAGACGACTTTTGTGACAGTTTAGAAAGTTGAAGATGGTAATTTGTGGATTAAAAAAAGTTTTGAGCGTTACACATGAAGACGATGCCTGCCTCTACATCTTTGCAGTTCTGCTCATTTGATGGTATTGTGTTTTGACACCACCTCATGGCCAAATGATGTACCACTAGTCTGAGTGCTTGAGCAGCATTATTGTTCATGTTTTGGTTGTTTTAATAAATAAAATCCACATAAGCCTAATAGTTCTGCAGCAAGACATTTTTAGCTCATATATTTTCTCTTAGTTTTGTTTCATACAGCTACATATAGTGCTTAAGACACTGGCAGACACTTTGAAATGCGTATGTTCTTAACATGCACAAATCCCAAGTGTGGGCATGTGAAAATATCCCTACCTCTACCATTTCCCTTGCAGTAGTAAGTCTGGTTTTACTACTTCAAGGAAAATTATCTTAAGGTTTACAAAGAAAACATGACCTACAAAGGTATAGTCCAATCCTTCTGCTAGAAAAAGCAAGGTCTGTGGAGAAATGCATAGCTAAATGTAATTAAGTGTGAGACAGAAGAAACTGTTGATTCTCTAGCCTTCCTTCCCCAAAAACTTCAGAGTGTAGCCAAATGCCTCCCCTTCACTGGAGGCCACCAAAACCCTCCCTTGGGATTACCTAGAAAGGAAGCAAAGAACCCACCTGAAAGCAATGTGCTTTCTTCTCTAGGACAAAGCATACTGCTTCTATAGCATTCCCAGTTCTGGCTGTGGCAGACTACAGAATTAAAATTTAAAATCCAAACTTTACACCTGGAAACATTCTTTACTAGTAGGAACAAATTTAAAGGTACACACATCAAAACTTTAGAACTGTTCTGAGGCACGAAGCTTTTCAACAGTATCAAAATAAAAATAGGCTTGACAAGGTTATTGTGTGCCTCTAATACTACCATGAGACCACCACATCACAGGGCTCACACAAAGACATGCCCAGGTGAGCTGGTTAGAACAGTGATTGAGATATTCCAGTCAAATGAAGTGAACTTGTTTTAACTGCCCCGCAGTTGAAGCCTTCAAATACATCTCACTCAGGAATAGTGAAATTTGAAAGAAGGTGGAAGGAAACACCATCATGTTTGTTCTGCCTAAGGTAACCTACATTTTTAAAATGTACAGCCATGAGATGTCTGGCTCCGAAATCTGTATCCAGAGAGATGAAACAGTAGGAAATATCTGCATTAGAATTTGACATTTAGTATATTGAAATTTCAAATAAAGCCTTAAAATTACATTCTTCCAAACACCACTAAAAACAGATGCCACCAAGATCCACTGTTATGTTATAGTGATGATTTGATATGATCCATTTCCTTGGGATGGTGCTTTAGCTTCTGTAGTTGTTCTGGGTTTTGGTGGCCATTCTGGATCAACCAGGAGTTCCTGAGCTAGATGCATATACTTGGCTTTTGGTGTTTTCTCTCTGCACCCGAACAGGGAAGAAAGGAAAGAGAATCCACAGCGATCCACAGCCTCCTGCAGAAGAGAACAGGTTGGAAAATTTGATTACCATAAGAAAATATTAATAAAACTGACAATAGAGTAAATTGCTAGAAGAAAATCTATTTTACTTTCTAATTTATTACACCATTGTCACATTGGACCTAGCAAATGCAATACAAAAACTCTGCTGTTGCATCATCTCTTCTCTATCAAGGTACCAATGGCATTCAAAAAACAAGAAGAAAAAGGTATTCTGCATTATCATAACATCTATGGTCACAAACAGCTTTTATGCTTATTTTGTATTAGCTTGGATAAATGCAGATACAGCAGGCACCATTAAGTGATGTTACTATTGAAGAACAAAAGCCTGGTCTAGAAAAAGCAGTCAAACTCCCAGTGTCCAAAAGCACTTTTTACACAATGAATTGTTTAACTAAAGGCAGGCAGCCACAAGTGGCAGTACTTAACTTGCTGATACCCATGCCCTAGAGGTATTAACAATTATTACACTAGACACAAATCACTGAACTTAAGCCTTCCTTCCTATTTTTTTCCCCTCCCCATCCCAAATGCATGTAACTCAATTAGCTGGAGAATTCTCCAGACTGGACCCCTCTTGTGTCTGAGGGCATCTGTGGTCTGCAAGGATGATATTCAATGGTAATACATTCTGTAGTTTTCTTCACACTCAATTTCTATCAATTGGCAAACTGAACCAAACATGAGCCTTAAGTTCAACTACCATTCTTCAGTAACACAAAGCACTGTTTTCTTGAACACTCTCAAAATGACAAATTAACACATTAAATAGAATTTAGCACTGAGAAATAAAGCATTGCAATTTTAACCAGAACAAATGTGCAGACAGCTAAAGGTAATAAACCAGCAGGCTTAAAAAAGAAAAAGTTGTTTGAGCTTTTTTGTTTGTTTGGAGGATTTTTTTTTTAAATAGGATTCACATATATTTCCTTCATATATAAATGGCAGAGGGACAGACCAAAATAAGATACACAGTCACCCCAAAAACAGAAGCTTTGTTTCATTTGTGCTCTAAATTATTCCTCTCAGAAACCAGTATTCTTAGGATACTTAGACATTATTCAAATTAATATAAAAAAGAACAGGATTAGATTCAGCACTGCCAATTCTGTTCCTAAGCAAATCAAGATACTCTCCAGTCCTAGCATGCTAACTTGTCACAACAAATACACCTGCTAGTGTGAGAACTGAAGATGAACTGAGAGAAGCCATTAAAAGTATTCCCTTGGTTTGCTTTGCAGTCCTTGTATACAGAGCTTGATTCTTTTAAGTATCAACAAGGAGAAAAATATAAAACCAGAAGCCTTTCCTTACAATATTTAATTTACAGAAATCTAATTTAAGTAATCCTAAACATACGATAAGGCAACAGATAGTTATGGAACATAAAAAAGACAACACTAAATTAACTGGCATGCACTTAAACGATGACAGCAAAATACAGGTCTCCAACCTGAGGCGGCTGGGGTATGGTGAGGCGATATTCTCCTTGTTTGTCTCGATTGAACACAACCTTCCAAAGGACCATATCAAGGAGGACATTCTGTGAGACGTTGCAGTGAGCGGGAAGAATTAAAGAAACTAATGATCATTCATTGTTAGTGTGCACAATACAAGTAAAACCTAAAATAGTGTGTTAGGCGTAACTAATTTAGGTCCAGACAAAATGGAGAGTTTACATTGTTTGTCAGTATACTTCCATGTTTCTCATTTTCATTCTTAAAAGTGCTCACAAGGGATTTAAGAATATGAACATGTAGTTTAATGTGTAGCAACAATGAACAAAACTGCATCCATTGATACTGGTAAAAGTCATGAAAACACATTATTAAAGTGTTTCAATACTCATAAAAACAAACCAAAAAACCCCACCAAAATAACAAACCACACCTCTTTAAACACGCATAAGTGCATGAAGCAGATTCCTCTCAAATTACCTTTAACATTGCAGCATGCTTTGTGCTGGAGCTAAAATTTGCTTTTAGTTTGTTTTAAACCTCTGATATTAACAGAAAAGTTTCAGTAGGGTGCCAAAGCTGATCCACCAGCAAGAAGGCTGAAGGAATTCTGCTGGTGTCATTACCGATTTTGGAAAAGAGAGCAGAACTTGAAGAACAGTACATTCAGTACATCTGTACATTCTCATAGGACTGTGTGGGTGGACTCCAGAGCCTCGAACAAATCCAACAACACAGGTGTGAACCTGCATCTTTCATGGCCTTGGGCACACAACTCTGTTTGGTCAGATTCCATTTCTAATATATGACTAGCCTAAACCACTGAGAAGGGGAGCTGATAAGCCCAGCTTTTATAATAGACCTTATAAGACTCAGTATTTTTATAATACATGAGAATTTTATACTGTTTTTATCATGCTTTTGCCAACAAATATTTAACTTGTTAGAGGTTCATTTTTGAAGTCTGGTTTAAGTATGAATATACCAAGCATTAGGGTAAGGAGGAACATCTGCTAGGATCTGCCTTTTTTCAATCATCTGGCAGAAAGAAGATGTGTGCTGTGGGAACCTAGCCTGGTACCCATATGGAAGGAGCAAAAGCCTGACATAGCATTTCAGAAAACACCTTTGGGACAACCACAGTCAGAAATCATTCCTGTTGTAGAAGCAATTAAAGAGCTTCAAACGAGTGTAGAGCGGCAAAAGAAGATTGATCTAATCCCTCATGTATCTCATCATTGTAAGACAGTAGAAGAGGCAGTCACTGAGGGATTAGTCTCAGCAGAACAAACTTTAGGTGATATATCTACACAGCACCTAGTCAAAAGAATTAAGGAGCTGCTACCAGCAGATTTTCCTAAATACTGACAATATGAACTATGGCACCCAGTACAGAAAAGTGGAGCAGAAAAGCCAGCCAGGCAGACAAGGACAGAAGGGGAGTGAGCTGTACTGGAAGTGACGGAAAGAAACAACCTGTGATTTCTACACAAGACCAAATGAATTGGCACCACATGAAAAAGCTTCAGGGAGCCTGGAGTAACACTGCTGGAGTTGGATGAGATCAAAATGTGGGGATAAACGCAGGTTGAAGTTATAGAAGGCAAAGTGCATATTGTAAAAGAAGGTTCAGGATTTGGAAATGCTCGTGTTGGACACCAGCTGTAAAGTAAGAAAACTTAAGTCTGAACAAAATATTGGACTAACAGTGAAAGTGGAAGAAATAAGTTTCAATACAAAGCAGAACATTCCAAACAATTACAAGAAAATTTAATCTGTAATTAATTCTATTTCACACCTGAAGTACGGGCAACAAGATAAATAGGGAAGCTTAGATAAAAGCAACATGACAAATCATCCCACCAGGATTGATAATGACAGCTTACTAAACTGTTGAAAGATGCTGACTCAAACCTGTACAGGAAGAACAAGGTGGGGCTTGAAACACAGGGTGAAAGCAAATGCTCTACAGCAATTATATTGTTTAGGTTATGCTTACTAGAAACTCAGAAGTTTAGAGACTGATGTGGCAACCAACAAGGCCTGGGAGTGGAATATTATGAATGTTTGAGCCAGAGATTAATTTGTCCTTGAGACACACGCACAGATACAGAACATACAGACTTTCTACTAGGGCCCTTATCCTACAGGGCTCAGAAACATCATCTGGTAGGACAGCAGTCAGAAACTACGAAAACAAGTAATTTTCCAGCAGGAGTTAAGCTTAATTTCTTCCTCTCAATCAGCAGACTGAAAATAGTAACCACCACCTAGTCATAATCCAGGTATCAACACTAAGTTCTACTCTAAGGAACAATCTTAGTGCTTCAAAAAAGCTGAGTTCCCAGAGGTGGTAATAAAAAAATCAAAACTGACCAGAAAAAGTAAATAAGAAAAAACACTTCTGTCTATAGGGTTTGTTTATAAGACAAAAAAGCCATGATTCTGCAGCTCAGAATAACTATTATTTTTCAGTAGTACAACTGCAATATAAAATTTAACTTTTAATGAAGACAAAAAGGAAGTGAAAAAATAAAACTATTCAAAATTTAGAAGCAGAAACCGAGACAGAATCAAAGGGCATGAAGGAAACCCCAGTCACAAGCAGGATTAGAATAAATATAGGGCAATATTAGAAAGGAACAAGATCTTTAGGAGAGAATAAATTAGTTAATGACAGGGTAAATACAAAAAAGAATTATTATATACTAACATGCTTTGGAAACAACAGAAAAATATGTTCCAATGAGCACTAACACAATAGCATATATTGCAAATTCTATTTTGAATGACATTTAGAGCACAAAGTCTTGAAAATTTTATTAAACTGATAGAAAAAAGCTTTGGTTTCTTTTATTTTTACTAAGCTGTGAACAAAAAGGAAAAAAGCTTGCCAAGTGGAAAGAATATAAATGTTGTAGTAATCTTCAAAGGCCAAAATGGTATGACCCAAGCGAATATTATCCTGATTACCCTGATAACAATCCCTCACACAGTAATGGAAATACTGACTAGAAGCTGCAGAAGATGTTACACAGTAAAACCAGATAATTGCAGTGTGCAAGTACTAGATAATGGGGAAAGGTTGTTGTAGCAGGAAAAAAACTCAGCAAGTAATGGCTGCAACCAAACCCCATATGTACTCAGGTTGGAAATAAGGCATCAGTTTAATAGGGAGAACTAACCACGGGAATAAGTGACTGGCTTTGAATCCAGATTCCTTCTGAAAGATGTATCTTGCACACTCCAGTTCTTGGAAACAATAGAGGGTATCTGGATGAAAGGTTAGGCACATTTCTGCCCACATGAACTCTGGAATTAAGCAGAATGGATCAATACCCAGAGTGACTAACTTTGGACAAGCTCAGGGCTGGAAAAAGCAGATTCACATGAACATCTTCACTCTGAACTTGGATCAGAACAAATGAACAAGTTATACAGACCTGCAGCATCCTGAACAACAAGCTGATCCAACTGAATGAAGACAGGCTCCCTTAAAGATTCTATATAGTTCTCTACTATGTTGTTATTCTGAACTGAACCAACACAGCAAATAAATAAGGAGAGTGCCATCCTATATATTAGCTGAAATAATCGAAGCCTTTCAATATTTTTATTTAATTAAAAAAAAGAGACAAGTTTTAAGATTATGCTTTTGATAAAGGA
Source organism: Turnix velox (assembly GCA_013400935.1). Lineage (NCBI taxonomy): Eukaryota > Metazoa > Chordata > Aves > Charadriiformes > Turnicidae > Turnix > Turnix velox. Next base: position 193,432 of record VZTY01033217.1, read on the forward strand.
AACTGAAACCTTAAATCTAGCCTAAAAGAACATGTTTTGGAATACAAAAGTAACATGAAAACAGTGGCCACTTACACTGGTACACTGTGAAAAGAGACCTTTTAAACAAAAACACATACCGTAGTGGGAAAAAAAAAAACCCAAACCCATAGTGGGGGGAAAAAAAAAACCAAAAAACCCTACATTTAACAAGTATTTTTTCCATTTGAATTTCTTACCTCCACCAGCATGGACACAATTGCATTGACTATAACAATGGCGAGAATTCTTAAGCGCCACTCATCAGGCACACACACGAGCTATGAGAAAAAGTTGCCAGAGGTTAGCAACACACATATGAAGTAGACACATACTAATAACAGGCACAGCATTAAAAATTCTCCCTTTCCCCTCTCACAGAGATGGGAAGTTAAAGCTCAAAAGGGGTCAAGCTTGCCTAAAAGACAGCTGACCAGTTAGCCTAGAAAGCAGACATCTGCATATCTGCTGAATCTTACCTCAAGAAATGAGTCAATAGATTCAACGGGATGCAACATGATGAAAAATACGAAGACATAAAGAACGATCACAGAAATAACAAACAGAACTGTAAAAGAAGAACAAATATTTTAATTGTATCAACTCACTATCAGAGTTTTAGACAAGTTATTCCATATATCATGGATTCATTACTTCATAGAATTTACCTCTTTTCTTCCTCTAAAAACCTTCAATATTTTGGCAATACTAATTGTGCTGACTGCCATAAATAGACAGGTCAGTTTCTCACTTGGCTCTCTCGCGAAGTCAAAAAGTATATGTACATACTTCTAGCAAATAAAGCAACTATAAACACAAAATTTCTTCATACAGTATAACAGTTCCCTATTTTAATTTCTATCAGATGATAATTGTAGTGTGTTCTCCCAGCAACACCATTACTGCTGATGTAGCATGAGAGAATTGCAAGAAAGCCATGGATAAATAAGTGCAACCACTTGGGTTTTATTTCAAACTGTATACAGTAATAAAGGACTTACAGTTTTTGTAGGATGGTTGTCTAAAGGGCTTTCCTTTAGAAAAGACAATTGCCACTATGAGGTACTGAAAACTGGATATAAAAAACAAAGTTGTGTTTTCATAGTTTTTAATGTTGTGTTCATCATGATCATGAAGAGTCTCATTCTCATGGTGTGAAGAGCTGGTGTTTGTAGCATCCGAAGTATTACATACACTACAACATAAATCATTTAACACTGAGTTAATAAGTATGTCATTTTCAACTTCTTAACAAAATTTATGACAGAATACACAGCTACAGTAGCAAAAAACTTATCCTTCAAAACCTGTATTAGAATAGATAGTAAAACTCAAAACTGCAGCACAGAGGTACCAATTTTTGTGAATTCTGAGCTTCAAGTTTTTATGATTCCAGCTTGTAAGTTCACTACTTGAACTGTTTAGAAACTATTGCTGTAGACACACTTGGAAGATTGTAAATAAAGCTTCTGAAAATGAAGAGACATTTTAATCCCTTTTTGGACTGCAATATTTTCTTAACTAAGTCCTTAAAGGGGGTTAATAAAAAAAGAGAAAAATTATTGCCTAGAGCTTTTCAATCATTACTCTATCCTGCACACAGCAACTGAAACACTTACTCGTATTCTGGTTTCCAAGGCTTATACCAGTGCTGCTGTTTGACCCAAAAAAACCCAAATGTTTGGAAAGCAAGGCAGATGATGATCTGAGACAAAACTGAACACAGAAGTGGACCTGAGATAAGACCTGATGGAGGCCTTCGTGCAACAAGCTCCTTCCAAGCAGGGTTCAGACTCACTGCAATGAGAACAGAAAACAAATTGCACATTACATCATTATGGTTTTCAAGAGTTACTCTGTTAGCATTCTGCGGAGTTAGAACAGTTTACTTGTGACATCAATTTAATAACTAGTCCAGAATCAAAATGGAGAATCCATCTTGGAAAGACTATGCCCCACTAGAATGTCACAGTGCCTTCTACAGGCTGGCTAACCCCAGGAGCACAGGCTGCAGGAGAAAACAATAGAAGTCATGAGACTAGAAAATTAATAGTGTCTGGCCAAATTCCCCTTGTCTGGCATAAGAGCTTACAGCTTGTTTCTTCAGTTTTGGTCTATTATTGCCTCAAAGAAGCAGTTTCTATTAAACTTGAAAATGGAAGCCCCCTATTCACCAGTAAACTGAGTGGTAGGTTTCTGTGTGGAATTAAATACTTCATTAGAATATACACTTTGAGTATATTTTGTGAACAGAGGGTCAGCTAAAAATGTAAGAAATCATAACAACTGAGAAAGAAGATACTGGAACCAGTCCTGTTCTGATTCCAGAAAACAGTTTCCTTATGTCAGCAGAGATTTATGGCTTCCGGTGCCAGGAGGAACTACATTTCCAAGATCATGTTCACAAAGTGCTCTTTCTATGATGGCATCTCACAAACTTCAGATAAACCTAACTCAGTACACACTGGTTTGTGCTTTTCAATGCATATACTGTAGCACTCATAACATCTTAACTGTATGTCACAGCTTATTCCAAACAGCATGTCATTAGATATTAAAGAAAATTTAATCAAGCAAAAGCTGCTACATAGAAGCCAGAAATGGAAATTCAGCATGATACTTACTAGTGAAGACTATCACCAAAATGATTGCCAAATCAATGAAGAGAAACTGGAAATCTCCCAAATTGCTCAGGATCTAAACAGAAATCACAACCGAAAAAATGGCAATTTCTTCACCCCATGAAAACATTACAGTGACACTCCTATGGCATTAATTCTTTAAATGTCATGCTATAATCTAGACAGTCTTTTGTCAAACTGCCTTCCTTTATTTGCAGGACTCTTGAGTACTCCTCAATTCCCAGATCAATTCCACAAGTATCAAGGTACAAAACAAATTCAGTTTCAAGATGCATAATGTACTTGTAAATTAAATTTGTTTGGAATCAAACTTGCATTATTGAATTTTACAAACCAATGAAATAATAGCTCTGGCCCTCAGTTCTCTAAACAGCACAACCTTATTCTGTTGTCACGCAGCTGTCCAAATTTCCACTTCAGAGTTCCTTTAAAAACTTGCATGTTTAATTAACTCAGAATGCAAATTAAAAGACAGGACATCTAACACATCCCCATTGTGAATTCAAACACATTACAGGAATTTGCCTCTTTCCCCTCCTAACTCAGTATTGGCAAGTTTCTGTCTTTCAATCCTTAATACATTGTCCTTCTCTTAAAGTTAGGCTATTAAAAATTGCTGACAGCTTTTAAGTAGTGAAGAAACGTATTTTTGTTTAATTTGTATGTTTATTTGGACTTCCTAGTGTACTGGCTTTCTGTTCACAGGCACTAGTAACTGCTTTTTAAAAATAGATACTGTCATGTTTTTCATACATTTAGTACAAAAATAAAAAGCAAAAACATACTAAAAACACTCTAAATCCAAGGACAAGTTTTAGAATGCAGGTGGTGTGTAATCAAAGAGACTTGCAACAATTTATGTTTAATATCTAAGAGTCTTCAAATCTCCGAATTATGCTGATGCTGCTGAAGCTCAATTAAATACTTACAGAATACAGCAAAGTAACACTGATGTACTGGATAATGCTGTATAACGCCATGAATTTAAACACACAGAAGGAAGTTATTAAAGCAGCACGTCCTTCCCTGTCAAAGCAAATGCAATCGTGTAACTAGAAAGCTTTCTGCATGAGTGGTTAAATTGTGCTTAGCAAAACATTAGCTGCAATTAAAAGATACGAGCAAACCCTTTGAGGGACATCAGACTGAAGATGTGTGGAGAAAACCTTCCACTTTCAAGTACCAAGTTGAGAGCACATTTTCTGAACTAAGCCAGGGCATTACTTCAGCATTCTTTTGACTTTGTGGTTTTCCAGCAGAGGTTTTGAAATGAAGATCTGCTTGCAAAAGCATCTACGAAATTCTAGTTTACTACACGAACTGAATGAACCCACAGTCAGCCACAGAGCCGCTGACTTCAGAAATGTTTCTAATGACATATTATTTCATTAGTTCCACACAGACTTGAACACATTCTTCTCAAGTCGACCTTTATCCAAAATTATTACCTAACTACCAATTCTGGAATCAAAAACCAACCAAAACGTATTTACAAAATCTGTTTTCTGCTTTGTATGGTGTTGGGAAATTAAGAATCTTACTGCTTGCAATTTTTTGCAGCCTTTCTGGAAAATAATACAGTCACTAAGATGCTAAATGTAATAAATACTAACATGTAGCAGCTCGCTCATACTCTAAAGAATTAATTTTATATAGAATAAAGGCATTTATAATATAATGCTAAACCAAGCCACAGCAAACCCTAGCTCAGAAGAGTAAATATATCAAAGAAGCATCATTACTAAAACCATATGATACCATCTTTAATTCCAAGTGGCTTCCCACAGCATCAAGCATACACTGGCATAGGGTATGCAAAACAACTTAGATGCATTCCACTCTACAGTAAGTTGCATTACCTGATCAGCTTTGGCACACAGGAAATACTAGGTGTCCTGGAAGTGAATGGTGATGCCACAGAAGCCTCAAGTTCAGATAAAGATATACCACCATGTGCCCTCTTTAGTGCCTGCCAGTTAACATTGAAAAAGAGAACATATTAGAACTTGCATTCAGCTGTAAAATTTAACTGAACTCTTCTGTATGGAAAATAAAAATATACTTACACCACAGTCATTTGCTCCATCTCCACACATGCCCACAAAGTAACTATAAAAGCCAAACAGATGTCAGTGTTTTGGACTATTTCATAACCATAATTCAGTTTGCTTATTTCATTAAATACTTCCATATTATTTGACTTTTTCAAGGCTTGCATAGTAACCAGTGCTCAATAATAACGAAAACAATTACTGTTCCCATTCCATTAGGTAGTAGGACACAAAAGTAACATGACTTAGCCAGGTCAAATCAAAACAATAGTGGTTATCAGGCTTGGCGTTCCAAGGTGGTTTCTAAAACATCTTTCCTCCAGGCAGATTTTAGTAGGAGCTTACACAGCTGCACAGCCTGACTTCAGCAAACAATGTACTGACCACATGTGGACAGAAGTCATCCCATCAATATTTGAATATACACAAAATATTTGATGGATTTGTTTGTTAAGCTAAACATCTTAGTTTAGCTAGTCTTCATATAGAACTTCATGAAAAGTCTGTAACTTTCACAACTAGCCAGCAGATGGTGGTACTGTCATTCCAGCCCAGCTAACAGCTTGATGTGCCAACTCAAGGAATTTTTGATAGCCCAGTCTTTTCATATGGTAAAACAGCAGGCAGCATAGATAATCTTTTCTTCTATCACAAATCAAAAAGATGACCCTTGTGCTTTCTGTGTTTAAGCAAATACTTACTCAACATTCTGTAAAGCTTCCACCAACTGAGTTTTCTGATCAGGTGCCATCCGAGCAAACACAGTGCCATGTAGCACAAGCTGGAAGACAGAAGATTTCTTAACGCTCACAAGGTAGACTCTCTTCACCATCAAAAGTACACATATTCAATAAAACACTCACCTTGGGTACCAAGTCCTGAAAATGTTCCAAAATCACTGCAAATGACTTTCCATTCATTGCAAAATGGTATTTGGTCATCTGGAGATCCTCAAGGCTTTCATGGACCAATTTAACTGGAATATCCTATCAAAAGTGATTTAGCAGCAGTGTATTTACCCAGATGGCTTGTCGTTTCAAGCTAACCCTCAGAGGGGTATTCATAGAGATCTCACACGGGGGTTTCTAAGAACATTACTTGAAAGATAATCTCATACAAAGAAAACAATTATTTAGTAACAAGAAAATGTAGTTCAATGTTCCAACTACAGCAGCTAGAACAGTTTAAAGAGATTGAAATGCAGAGGAAAAAAACCCCAACCTGTCTCCTGACCAACTAATGTCACATCACAGCTAAAACCCCAGCTTGCTCAGTTGTTTTACTATTCTCTCGTATTTTAAGATCTCAAAGGTAGCAAGTACATCAGTTTTGATTTGAGATTTAACAACAGATTTGCTACTTAACAAAATAAGATAATAAAAAGAAAGAAACTCAACAGTAAAACTGACTACTTGCATTCTAATGTATTACCTCTGAGTTTATGGCTGGTGATGAACTAGTGCATTTTGCGAGGGTATCTGCATAATGCCAGTTGATCCTGGCAGCCTGCCCATCCTTTGGAGGTAGTGCTTCAGCAATAATGACCTTGTCCTGAGGTAGAATCATTCCACAGTCTCTGGCCACAGAGATAGCAGTTAACATGTTATCCCCTGTTGAACAATTGCATTTTAAAACGTTTCAGTTAGATATTCCACATGAAAGAAAAGGCACTTTTAAACTAGGAAGAGGACTGCCTGACACACTGGTTACAGCTTGGGGCAAACCAAGCCCACAAAATCCAAAACCCATAAAAACCCTATCAATTCCCTGGACTAACATCACTAGAAATTCTGCAACTTTTTTTAGCCATAAAGAACTCTTTATCAACTAAATCTTATGTTGCAAGACAGTCAGAAAACATGTGTCCATTTAAAACAACACTTGAAACATAGTCACAGAACATGCAAACACTAAGCTGCATCACTAGCCTACGAAAACATTACTCCAAAGCTGCAATACCAGAGATTTAAAAAGCAATTATATATTGAATGGAAAACAGTGAGCTTAGTCAGTTTAATGGGACATAAATCACATTCACTAAAAAAAAAAAATCCAATACAAAGTGACTTATTATAATTCAAAATATGAGGGACCCTCAGGAGGTTCTCACATGCAACCTCCTGCTCAAAGTAGGATCAGTCATAGGACTAGAACAAGACTTTTACCTGGACTGATTTGGAAGAACTCTAAAGTTTTGCAGCCTTCAGTTCAGTCTAAAATAACTACAGTATGGAGCAAGAGATAGGAAGCTACGAAGTAGGTTTAAAATCCCCATCCTGGTTTCTGATGTCTGACTTAACAAAGCAACTTGTAATGCCTGAATATTCCCACAAGAATTTCTAAGCTTCCTTCTTACTATAAACATAGTGTAATCCCAGCCTATTGACACTAAAATTTGATTTTATAATTAAAATAATACCAAGAGATGGATTGTTATCTTTTGAGTATAAGTGTTTACACACTAACCTGTAACCATGACAGTGCGAATGTTGGCTTTATGCAAATCTTCAAGTACAGCAGGGGTTTCTTGCTTTAGTTTGTTTTGCATTATGATTAACCCCATAAAATCCATGTTGCTTTCAATAGCATCTCTGTAGAAAAGGAGACAAAGGCAAAAAATATATTAGAAAAATTACAGATATTAGATGTAGCTTAAAAAGTTGGATTTTCTGTTTATCAGAGTAAATGGAAATGTTTAATTTCAACTATGAAAATAAAGAATTTACTTTATAAAAGTGATACAAGAGATACTGTCATTCACATTCAACAATACCCATCTCTCTTATTTTAGTTTAAAATCACATTATCTTCAATTCTGTTTAAGTATCATATGCTTAAGTAACAAAGAAATGTGATTAAGTTTTTTCTTGCATATTAGCATAAATTAAAATTCATAAAGAACTATCATTACACTTAATTTAAAGCTAAAGATGATCTTCAGAATTCACATTATTGTAGAAAAAATTCCTTAGCTTAAATGCCTATATATGGTCCAGGGTACAAATAAAGAATGCAAAGAACTATGTACGTCAAAGAGAGAAAAGTAACAACACGGAATATAGTAATTGATTTAAACAAATTTTTTTTTAACATAATTAATCCAAAACCCGAATCTTTTAAATTCTTATACTTATTAACAAAACGAAGTCACACTTACCTGTTAATTGTCTGGACTTTGTGCCACGTAAGCTTAGATTCCAATTTTCTGTGAGCAAGAGCAATAACCCGGAAGCCCTGCTTGGTGTATTCTTCCAGGACACACTCAAAATCAACAGGAACTTTAAAAAGGTCAAGTTTGAGTTATTAAAATTATTCATGTTACCACTTATCTGTAGAAGAAATAAAAATAGGTTTTTTTCCTTACCTGTTTCCTGCTTACACAAACTGGCAATCACTTCAGGGGCACCTTTCATGTAAGCATCCATCCTCTTCTCCCCCAGAACTCTGGCTATCACACACATACGCTGCAGAACTGAAGAGAATGGAAACTGACGCACAATTCCAATCTCATAACTGGTCTATGTCATTCAGGAAGGAAGGAAAGAAAAGGGTTACATCCATATACATTTTTTAAAAGAAGAGGTATGTGCTCAATTAGAAAACATACTTACCGAAAGCTCAAACAGTTCCTAAAAAAAGAAAAAAATACATTTTCAGCAAACATTTATCTCTAAGCGTTTTGCCAGCTACATTTTCAGCATAAATCGGTAAACGAATCTACACAGGATTCTCAATATAAAGTTATATCACATTGGCAGTGGATTTCATAAAAGCTGAAAATAAATGTAGTGCATCTGTTAACTATTCTTTGAGACATTGTACAACTTTAGAGCTTGTTGTCTTGATTAGTATTTGCAAGACCTTTCATAGTTAGTCTCTGTTCAGCCGATGTAAACAGTTAATGTACTAAAGTATTTCTGAGTGAGGCTGTGATTTATTAAGTTTATCCCAAAAAAATCATGTAAGTAGGTTCCCATGTACTGTGAACTGTACATTGAATTCTGAAAAAGAGACATTTTTATCAACCACAGATGAAAACTCAAACAGAGAAACCAACTTGCCATACTACTGTTATGTGATAATGTGACTATACAGCCACACACTTAGATTTCCCCTCCTGAAGCAATAAGAAATACTTCAGTGGTGGTAAAGATTCTGCACCACACGACATGTCAAAAAATTGGTTTACCTGAAACTGAAAGATGGCCACGTCTTACCACTTCATTAGCACAATAAAAACTTGGTAATGATACCAATATTAAAACATGGAGGCTCAAAAAGCTTTTAAGCACTTTACAACCAATTCACAATGCTGGCAACCATACTGCTCACCTTGAAAGCAGCCTGTACTGAACCACTACCTGCAATTGGTTTAAAAATCTTTGCCATCAAAACCATACACTTTGATACTGTCTGAACTGTATCATTTAGAGCCACAAGATATAATAAAACATGATTTTAAACATGAAAAATTACTTCAACAGTAATAATTGCTTTGAATTATTATACCATTTCTTGATTTGTTGCTTGCTTGCATTCTGGAAGAAGCTGTTTCGAAGGTCGAACCACTGTTGGCATGATTCGATTATGAAGGGCTGTTTCCTCTTCAGTTGCTTCCTCTAAAATCTGTATTAAAAATAATCTATTAACTTATATATTAAGTCTGCTTTTATTACAACGTAATTTTCAGGGAAAAAAGCAGCCTTGGAAATTGGTCAAAAATGCACTGATTTTTCTAACCATAATTTCCCACGAGAATTAAGTGTCTTAATTTAGCAATTAACTTAAGAACCACGTAGCAATTTTTTACCTTTATTACATGCATTGAGACCTTGCAACACATACCAGAAAGCAATAATTTAGCTCATCAGATTCTTTCAGTTTAAGGAATTGTTGATCAGAATACGTTTTAGAAGCATTTTCATGTTAAGGACTTCCTTTGACACACAAGCACTGCCAAAAGCCCATCATTTTACAGTTACATCTTGAAACAGCATACAGTAGCTTATCTTGTCTATAGGAGAAAAGAAGTGTAGGAAAATTCATATTTATGTTCTTAAAAATGTTGCTTCTCTTGAAAAAAGCAGACACTTACCCATCCTATTGCTTCAAACATCTTCAAATCAAGAGGATCCCCAGAAAGTACCCCTTCAATTTTTGTAAGGGAATGACAAGTTGCCATGCAAGCAACAAACTCAGACTTCAGCAAGCTCTCACTGCAAGCACTCTCTTCCGGCAAAAGGAAACTAAAACAATGAAGTTATGATATACTTAACACGGTAATTATTTATTATGAGCCAATTCAAAAGGTTTGTTTAGATTAAGAGAAGAAAATGGACTTCAGAAGTCTCTTCATTTGTATTTTCATGCATCAGAGAAAACCGATAGACTCTGGGTTGGAATCTTCACAAAGAGTCACAACTTTTCTCTCTCCCACAGCTCTGTGTTAATCCACTCTCTAGTTTGATTCTTCATACTCTTAATCACAGACCAAGCTAAGCTAATTTATTTTAGAGACCCAAAAAAAGTCATCACTTAGGAGGACAAGATTAAAGGAGCACACACACTACACTAACTGCATCATTTCTACAGTATGAACATAACAGGTCCTAGGACTTTAATAAATTAAATCAGCCTCATAAGAGTTGTAACTTTCATTATACCTGAACCATATATTCAGCAGCATTCACAGAGCTCATTACAGAAATGCAACTGTATATTAACTCACATTGAATTTTCAATCCCATTTTGCTGGAGCTGTTAAATGCACCATTAAGTATCACATTTGCTATCAGTTCTGAGCATATCCTTACCGAGCATTTTCCACTCGCTGAATTCCCCAAAGATCCAAGCCATCCTCAGTCAGTGTGCCAGTCTGCAAAATAAACCAAAGGGCATGAGAAGAAGAAAAACCTCAGAAAAGTCACCCTCAGACAAAGCAAAAAGTATCAGCTACTTAACCAAATCATGCCTGAAATAATCTATTTTGCTTCTTTTTCACTTAAAAATAAAGACTTCAGAGCAGGAAATACACAGTTTCTCCCTGATTTTTGCTAGCTTCAAATTCGTTTCAGCTTCAAAAAATATTTAAGCAATTATACCTGTCCTCAAAATCTCTACCTTCACAGAAAAATAGGTTCTAAGCTATTAGTACTACTATCTCACACAGCTAAATCAGAAACTAAAATATATTTACACAGGAAACAATAACTTTAGTGTGTACTTTTAGATAAAAGTCTAATAAGGAAGTTTTATTTAAGAATTAGCTAAAATGATAGGATAGTGGCTACAGGCATTGCTGCCTTTCACTCATGTCTCAATTAAGAAATAATTACAACGTATGCTGGTACTCCACAAATATGACAGGACTTGAGAGTCTTGAGGTAAGAATGTAGCTTTTTTTTTAGAGCAGACTAAGTTAAGAGAGTCACTAGGTGATAAACACTGATTATGTGGAAGCTAACAGGATAAAAATGATCTAACATATGAAAGCAATCAATTTTTCCACAAGTTGCTAGTCTGTACAAATTCCCATTTCTAATGCAACACGTCTCCAGGTGGCAACACAAAGTTTCAAAATTCACCTAACCTTGTCAAAACACACAAGATTCAGCTGGCCACAAATATTTATCCTTTGTGGGCTGATGCAGAAGATGCCAATTTTTTTCAGCCTTCTTTGAGCATAAACAATGCCAGCAGTCATGGCAGCGGGAAGTGCTGGAGGCACTGTGATAGTGATAATGTCAAGAGACTCGATGATGATGGTGTGAGCTGGAACCTGCAATAAGTCAGAGTTAACGAACAAAAGCTCATTACCTAAAGATTCACTACCCAACTGAAGCATTACATTGCCATTACCACAAGCAAAACACATAGCTTTGCCCAGCACAGCATGTTCTGGATCATCCAGAAATCTGGCACAGCAAGCATGTTAATCTAGTCCTAAATCTTCTGCAGCCTGTAAGATCAAATTATCACTTATTCACCTTATTACTTTGAAACAGTAATTGAATATATTCTTTTTCAAGAAATGAAAGTTTCATTTCAAATGAAATACAAATTTCTTGTTACAGGGTTTTTTTTTTTGCCAGCAACATGCTTTACATGTGCTGTATCCTATTTCTTCCAACTGAACATGAATCAGATGACAACCTTTCATACAATAAAGATAAAAGTCTAATAATTAGGTCAGTAGAAATTGAGGTAAATTACATTTTAATGTATTCTGTTCTGCTTCTCTGCTGAATTCTGTTCTCACCAAAACACATTCTTGCTGCATTAATACAAAATAAAGCCAAGAATTTTTTACTTAAAATGAGTTGTACATTGTGTATGTTGCAAATCACAATTGACTATTTTCTAAAAATAGGCTATTCAGGACCAGAAATGAAAACATACCTTTTTTATTATGCTATTGACAACTGTGTAAAAAAACCCAATGCCTGCCACCACTACCAGCGACAGCAGAAACAAATAGGCATCTCTGTACAGTTTAAAATCAGTTGGCTTTGGATATAGAATGGAACGAACAAGCTGCCCCTTAGCAGTACTAAAGCCTAGAAAGAAAAATTAGTAGGTTATTAAATGCTGAAACAAGAGCAAAGTTATTCAAGTATATTAAAAATCTCAATGAAACCTAATTTAATTACGGCCATTTCTTGATAGTAACAGATGTTGAGCAATACTGTAATTAAGGTACTTCAAAAAGGTTTGTGCACATTATACTTAGTGCTTCTCTTACACAGCAAGGACACACAGACAAGTCAAATGCATCCTTCTAGCACCAGCAAATCCTCAAATGGTTTGGACTAGAAGAGTTTGTTGTGCTGCTCATCTTGCTGAGCTAATGATTATATTTATTAGCTCTCTGAATAAACCAGTCCTTCCAAAAAGTTATTTATAGAGTCCAACCTTAGCGCGACCTAAGTTAAATGGCAAAACTCTGTAAGATCCCCTGACAGCCAGAAAGAAAGATATGGGGGAAAAAAAACCCTACACTGCACACATAGTTGTCTTCCACAGAAACACACCTCTTGATTGCATTTTCACATCTAAACTAAGAAACTAAACTTCTAAGGGTCTTAAAAGCAGACAACAAAGAGATACCCTGAGGTCCTCCTTGAATATCCTCCTCCTCTGCTTCGACATGCACAGAGGCCAACCACCATAATTTTAACATCCCAGCAAGAATAAGCACTTCTGGAGAAACTGCTAGATTGAATACATTTTTAAAGCAAAACTATGGGCTAAGAAAAACACTCGACATTGCCAATGACTCTGCTAATACAAGCAGTTCCCCACAACCCACCCAATCTGATGGTATGCCAAACCTTTTCAAAAGCATATGCAGATCAACCAACAGGCTAAAAGCCATCTAAAGGAGGTGAAAATGCATTTGGATTAATTTTAAATTGATGCCAAAGACGAATTAACTTTCTTACTTGTCAACTGATACTCCCTAAGCCACTATCTAGATCTTTTTTTCTGTTACAATACATTTATCAAGTTATGCAGGATATACCTGATTTATCCAAGATAGGCAAAATTCAGCACAATACTCCAAACTATCCGTTGACGCAAAAGCAAGTGGCATATTAACAAGTGACAAATGTTAACAACTGATACCTGTTCTCACTACCACAGCTTTGACCAATTCTCCAGTATAAAACCGCGTTTGAATGACATTGGTGCCACAGAACAAGGTATGGCGTTTGTGCACTTCTGGATTGTATATTTCATCTCCCATTGCTTTCAGACATTCTGAAGGATTTGGTAGATTAATCTTTGTGACAGGAACACTTTCACCTTAAATGGAAAAGGAGTGTCTAAGCAAGATTAAATAAGAATAGACATTTTTATATTCCTCAGAACTTCAAGTAGAACAATTTAATCTCACTTCACTGGCACAGAAGCAGACATGGAAAATCATCATCCTTTCAGCAGGTTAGTAAGAAGTCTCTCACCTATTAGCCTCAGCTCACCAGATTCCTTATCCTGTTTAACTATCCATTATTGACCCATACAGCTTTAGTGGCTCTAGCCTGAAATCAGACAGGTGTAAAATAATTCCTTCTGCTGCAGGGCATCACCCCATCTTTACCCAAAACTAGAGGGTGAAGAAAACTATTTGCAGCTCCTTTAATGACTGAGTACACTCGAGCTAGGGCAGCAATCAATTTTTACCAGTTGCTAGCAGCAGCAAGGGACTCAAGCGTATCCCAAGAATTGAACATGATAATACACACAATCTTCTGAACTATTTTCTATGCACTGCCAGTTCAAACAGATTATCCTGGAAATAAAAATTACATCCTAATTAATGAAATAACTCTTCAAATCAGGACTCTGGTTTCAGAATCTGCAGGCGCAACTTGAAATTATTTCTGGTTTTAAATCCTGCAGAACGTTCTACTCACTACCTTAATTCCTAGAAGTAGCTAAAAAGCTTGGGCTAATATTTTCTGAAGAAATAAACCACAGAACTCAATCTGCACTGAGCACACTAAGGCAAGAGGCAGAAGATGAACTACCAAGAAGAAAGCTTTTCAACAAGAAACAATCATTCATTTTTGGAAATGCCAAACAGTACCAGGTAGCTGTTGCAGAAGCAGAACAAGCAGAACACAAGCATTAGGAGCACATGTAATTGCAAGAACATTCATGTTTCAAGCAAAGTAAACATGCCCACTTCTGCTAGAGCATACTGCAAGTGAAGTGTGCACACAGGTATGAACTAACACATTCAGCTATACAAAATAATCGAGTTTACTTTACCTGTTAACATACTTTCATTTACAATGCAAGTACCACTAAGAAGTACTGCATCACAGGGCATAATTGTCCCATTAGATGGAATCAACATTATATCTCCAGGCACAAGGTCAGTGGAAAGGATTTCTTCTACTTCTAAGTGTTATAAACACAAACAAGTTTATCTGAAAATAGCCATCATATACATAATGTATCTTAGATCCAGATAGTGATCACTAAGAGTGCACTTTATTTTATTAATGGCATTATGAAAATTTTATGAAAATATAAAGAAAGTTATAGATAGCTCAAATTACATCACATATTAAACTCTGGAACAACAGATTTAACAGTTTCATAACAAATGAAAAAAAATCAGGCTTGTACAAAGTATATAAAAAATTAACTAAAGTACCATTTCTGTATAAAGACAGAAGTCCAATGCAAATGAATTACCTACAAAACAGTATTACACACTACACCAATAGCCAAGTGAGCAACAGTTCAGAAATCAGTTTGGAGCCCCTGATGGGTAACTCATTAAATGTAAACCCAACACATGTGCATCTTTAAATTTAGAAAGAAACTACAATGTCAATTATATACAGAGGGGTAGACAATAAAAAATAGAACAGGACAAGCACCTAATCTAGAATACACTTGATACTCATTAAAAACACTATCTAGAAGGATAATACTGAACAGATAATTATATAGATGATTAATCTATTTAAATTCCACTTTGAGACTTCTCCTTTTCCTATGCAATTTCACTAAGAAATGCAAATATTTCAAGCTCATCAAAGAAAGCAACACCATCTTTACACTCACACTTAATGAGCAATTTAAATTCAATATTTCAAACCACCTGTGAAGCTTTTACCTTGGTTTCCTCTGCAGACAGAAACCCTGACAATGCTGTGAGCTGCTACCATGTCATGTAACATAACATATTGCTGCAAATTGGAGAAAACAACAATTATTTGAAAGCAAAAGCTGTCTTCTTCTAAATCACATTGTAGCTCTACAAGTAAAAGTGATGAGAATCTTTACTAATATTCTTTTCCAAAACATTACTCAAAACAGTTCTATGAACATAGGAATCTGATGGGCAAATAAAGTTTGAGTGCCTCAAGCTGTTCAGCTTCCTCCTTTAACAGCATTCTGACAGCAAATAAATGCTGCCATACAGAAGTGTTATTAAAATGTTTGGTCATTAATATAGATAAGTAAAAAATTGCTGCAGTTGTATAAACCTGGATTAAGGTAAAAGAGCTTTTTTCATATATGGTCTGAATTCAGAGATCACAATTTAAGAATAATTACTACATTGATTTTCATCAACTACAACTAATTCTACAGAGAAAAACACATCAGCAATTTAACAATCCACACAATTCTGTTGGACTTTTTCAGATGGAAGGAAGTGAGGCAAGATGGAATCACCACTGTCAATACAACTTGGTACATGAACTTGTACATGAGTTTTATTTAAGTGAGGTAGTGTTTCTGTTATCTGAGCTCAACACAAGCATGAGAAGTCATCAGAGAAGGGCCTCAAAGAACTGTAAATTCAGGTTCTTCAGCTCAAAATAAAAAACCCTAGAAGACTCACAGGCATTTTCACATTAAAACAGGTCACTCTGTAAGAAGTTGAAGAGAAGGTTCTGTTTTCTTTGAACTTACCTTTCTAATGGTGTAGAGTGAGCTAACAATGGATATTACAGACATGATCACAATTGCTAATGCATAGAAGTGATATTCATCAGTGATCCATAATATCACACTGAACAACTGAAAAATGTAAAAAGGGTTGAGAACCTAGAAGAGTAACAGAACATTGAAGTTAAACCAAAAGGGCACACGCATTCAGTCAGTAATCAGAAGCATCCTCCTCCGTGAAGGAGATAGAGCTGAATGATTTACACATGATTTTTGTTTGTTTTTACAAACTGCACTCTCTTTTTCACTACTTCCTCAATCCCTCAAAAGCACAACTGTCATCAAAATAATACATGAGCCTGTAATTTTAAGACTGTGTGCATTTCCCCCTTTTCCTCAAAGCAAAACAATGGGAACACCTGATGTGCCTGAAGATATAATTTTAATGTTAATTTGGGTGCTACTATACTTATTAATAGAAGTGCAATGAAACCTCAATCTCTTACCCTGTTAGTTCAGGTTGGTGAATTTCTTTGTTCACAAGTTTCTATCACATGAATAGCAAATCAATAATGCAAATCCATGTAGCAAAGGGAAAAAGGAACAAATCCAACAAAAGGATATGCAAGAAGACATTTGATTTGATAGATCTGTTGCACTGCATATACCCTGGGCTGATAATGGAGAACATAATTGCTGGGTTTATGTTCAGAAAAAATAAGATGTACAACTCTTCAAAGAATTCTGACACTTTTTTAATACCCTTGCTAAGGCATGAGGTTGTGAATTCTGGGGAACTTGCAGCTATGGCCTTTCAAGTTTGGAGAGCTCAGAAATAAAGATTCAAACTACTTTGCTTTGATCTTGGAGGTTTTCATTTTACATTATTATTTGAAGACCAGTAAAATAGAAGTAACTTTAGGTACATTGACTAATTATGCTTTTTAAAAACTTATTAAAGAGAAGATCTTACCTCCTTAATCAGAAGCTTAAAAATGGAAGGCACTTTCACAGCAATTTCATTTACTCCATAGAATGCTTTTCTGCATTAAAAAAATTAAAATAGCAAAAACCAGTTACTACCTTTATCAGAAATCTTATGCCCTTCAAAATAACTCCATTAATACAGATACATATTTCGAAATGTTAATTATTAAATACAATTTTAGAAGTACATTCTGAACTACTTTAAGCAACAGTTCAACCTTCTTTTGAAGGTCTGTAAACACTAGTCACTCAATTGTCTTCTAGCTTTAACACTTTGAGTACAGGAAATGGAATGAAAACAATTTTTCCTTCAAATATTGTAACATTACCTGTAATCATGCACTGCCTTTGTCAGTCCTGTGCTGTGTTCATTATGAATTGAAGAACAGAATGTAGATTCATCTAGACCTCTATGTAAAGAGAAAATAAGTCAATGAGTTATTTAAGAAACCTGACATTTCAAATTAAGTAACTAAAAAAAAAGAGCTGTCTTTGCCAAGAGATACAATGTATTATAAAAGAACAAAGCCTATGGATTAATGGTTTTCTAGACTTTTTGTCACTACTGTAGATACGAATAAAATGTCAAAAACAGTTCTCTTGTTGACACACTTCACTTTGAAGGACAGTCATACCTAATTCAATTAAGTAGGAATACACTGAAAAAGGCAGTAAAATTTTAACATAATTAATGTTCATAGACATCTAAAAAGAAAAAAATTAGTAAGTTTTATGAAACATTAAATCAATACGGATAAGTATTTCTTCAAATTATCTTCATTTGTCTCTAAGCAGTATCAGAAGACTTTAGAAATATTATATATCAATTTATCAAACAAATATCTACTGAAGCTACTTTGCAGCATTTTGCTATCAATATTTTTTCAATGACAAGGTAAAGAACAGTCTATATTCTAAGTACTTCTTATCACTGGAAGACTCTTCCTCACAGCAGTAGCGATTGCTGTGAAAGCAAATGCTATAATTTTGAAGTACACCCAAAACATGTTTACAGCTATGGGATTACTTAACTACCAAACTCACATAGTGCCCAGTATCCAGGCATGTTCTAGTGAGCATGCTTTGGATGCACAGGAAATACCATTACCTTCCAAAAGTCTTTTACAGATGATATGACAAAACCAGGACTACCCAACACAAGATAATTTTTTACATTGGATATCAATTGAGTTATCAACTGAAAAGAATTTGGTATTATCCTGGTGAAGAAAATACTATGCAGATATGTAGTAACAATTACTTCCATTCTCTAAAACATAAGGAAAGCTTTGAATAACCTCATTGCAAAGGCTAGGACTGTATTTCTGCCAACTTCTCGTAAAAGAACACAAGGTAAAAATGTTAACATGTTCATCTGTCCCGAAGTTTACAAGGTTTAGATGAAGAAATATACAAATCTCTGTTAATCACAATGTTTTTCCTCTCATTCTATCAAAAATGGTTCTTTTCTTGCACAAAAAGGAATGCAAATGTGAGTTTGAGAACCCCTGAAGCTATGTGCCTTATATGCAAATATGTTTACCTATGTGAGTAATGTCCATGCAAAGACAAACTTCTACCAGGATGCAATCTGCTTTTTACTGTACTATTACAGTTCTGAATTCCCAGGGAGTCTAAAAAAAAAAAAACCACAACCCTGCATCCACAGAGTTTATTTAATAAAGCACTCATCAACTCACTCAGAGACTCAGTTGACACCAGTTAAAACAAAACAGACAGACAAGGTCAAAGTTGCATCCTCTTTGGCTATGTGACCAAGTCTGATTTAGTCTAAGAACAATTACATGTGCATTTCCTTTGTTTAAACGAGTGATCTTAATATTATATTATGACTCAAAAAGAACAATGATATGAAATTCAGGCTCTCATATTCAAATTTTGCTGCCCAAGAAATCTTAATTTGCTTCCCTTCTGTACTGTGCTAAGTCTTTAATTATGCAGTCAATCTGTTCTGTCTCTGGATATTTGGACAATGAACTGCACAGAGTGAATCTACTTTATGAGGCACTATTGCTCTTAGAGCACAGGCACAACTGTGATGCTTGCCTTATGATTTTACTAGAAAGCCCTCAGTCTCCTATCCTTTAGCTCTACAAAACATTAACTTGATTCTCCACCATGTAATCAGGTAACACCTATTTCTATTTTTCACATAAACTGAACAGTAGATTGAGAAAAACATGCTGATGAAGAACAAAAATTTATAAATTCTTTTCAGCATACTGATCATTCCTATGTTGAGCTATTATTTCTGAGGTGCAATCACATACTTTACTACATGAATGTACCTAATTCACTTGAGAGAAAAGTTGTAGCAAACTTATTTGACCCTGTGCAAAAGCGACAGTACTCTACAGCATCAGCTATATCTCAGATTGAGTTTTTTCTGCACTTTATCATCCATGTGCTAAATGATAGTGTTCATCTCTGCTATGGTAACTGACTGAACAATTGGTCAGGCTCGGTTATTGCTAAAACATCAAACATGTGGAAGTTTGGCAAATCAACAAGAATGAAATCAAATAAATGCCCACATAACTTCACAGACATATCTGAGATTTTTCCAGGGCTTATAAATTGGCTGAGTTATCACAAGAACATCAAAAGGCACAGTCAAACAGCCAACAAATGCCAAGTTTCAAATCACTGCCTTAATGCCAAGAAATAACATTTTTTCTAAACATGTGGAATTGTATGATTTTTACCTGTATCAGTTTTTTGTATGAAAGTAAAGTTTTGAAGTTTGTTTTTTTTTTTTAAATATCATCTGAGGGAAATAAACCCTTTGAACAGTTAAAATTAGCAACACTATAGGCATGAAAACAGAACCCAGTAATGCAAAATGGCATGTGTCACTACCTGCATCACTATAATTCATGGGAGACTTAACATTAAAAGTACATAATGAGCTTTTAGTTATTTACTAACTACTTGTATTATTATAACTTTTTTAATTGTTGTCATTGCCAGGAAATTTCCATACTATGTGCACATGTGTTTTTTGAAAATATACCCACCTGCTGAGTGGGTATATTTTTTCTAGAGATAGTACTCAGACTCTTCCACATGGTTGTTCAATGCAGTAAACACTGATTTAAGTTAAAAAGAGGTTTTATTTTTTATAGGAATTTCTCATTTTAGAAGCAGTTGTCACAAATGTAAAAGCCTGTGTTCATTTAACTTATTAACACTGTGAGAAGGCCTTTTCAGAGAAAAATCAACTTTCTACTTCAACCCTAAGGGTGAAGTGCTGCTGGGTAAAAGACAACACAGCACATCCCATTCTTAGATAGGTGCTCTTGGTCAGTGAGAGTTATGTTTTTGTTACTAACAAGTAACAAAAGAGGGATCAAGTTCAGGTCAATTGGACTAAAATGTAGCAGCACAGATCTACTGAAAGGTAAACAACAAGCTATTTGGGGAATTCTCCTCTTCCTAGATACTTCTCCTGGGTCTAGCTCAGCAGGAACACAGAAAATAAACTATTTCATTAGAAGGAAAGCTTTCAAGAGTTCATAAGAGGGAAACCCCTATCCATAAACAAGTTCTCCAGTTCTCAAATCACACTCCAAGAGCAGGCAAAAAGCCTGCAGAGGCATGCAGCCTGTCACCCTGTATGAATCAGGATTAATAAAGGTAAATTAAACAAAATCCTTCTTTCCAAAGTCACATGCAAGTAAAAAATCTCCCTGCTCTTGCTGTGGTTCAGACAAAGACTCAATAAGCTAAACCAGCTGGCCAGAATACAATCCCAGTTTTCACCATATTCTTAGGCCGGCTATAATATTTTTTAAAATGCAGTCTGCAGAACAATACAGAAGCAGAATTCTTACCGTAAAACATCAAAACTTTGAACTGAATCATTCCAGAAATACTTCACGCTGTGATGTGTGAAATAGCGAATCTGCAAGGGAGACACAGATATTAAACTAGCATCACTTAACATCTCTCTTCTGACTGACTTCATTCAGAATAGGGATAGAAAGCAAATTTAGAAAAAACTTCATGAAACAACGTTTTATTTCAAAACAGTATTTCAAGCATTCCACAATTTCTAGTAACAAGTTATTAAGAAAATGATTTGTGCTCCATCCAACCCAGACTATTCTATGATTCTATAACTTAGCTTTTTAGACAATTAGCAGCAGCTTACACGCACTGTATTGTTTATGTTTAGATACTACTTGAGACACTTTGAATATTATCAAGTACTGTATTGCAGGTTTACTTACAGGCAAGTATTTTTTCAAGTCATTTTTATTCTCTTCTGCAGCAGATTCACAGAAATGAACAGCATGGCCATTTGAAACCTTGTGTACAACAGGGTCAGGATTCTGTAAAGGATTGGCTCCCAAAGAAGGCATAATGCGAACCTTTGCACAAAACCATATTTTGAATTCATCCTTAAAGAAAGGCAAAAAAAGAGCTAGTTGAAGTATCATTTAAACAGAATTTTACTACAGCAGCTGTGGCAAAATACGTCAATAACAAATGACAGGTTAGCAGAGTCCATACATAACTACAGATTTCCCCAAGTCACTATCAGCTACCTTAAGAACACATTTTCTTTTCACAACTCTAAAAGGCTATTTTTTGAATGGAAAGGTTTATTTCTTTTCTAAGCAATGAGTGTTGGTATTGAATTCTGACACCTTCACCCCTTTAAAATTTAATAGTTCGTCTGTAGTAGGAGGAAGTATGGGATTCTTTGCATTCAGCTGCATTCACTTGGCAATGGAAATAACTGAGGACTTAACCAGGGACTGCACACAGCAATTGTGGAGGAAGAAAATCAAATGAAATCAAATAGCACTTGGCTTCCCATTTTCATCTTAATTAAAAAAAACCCAAAACAGTACCTTTCCTAATAAGGAAAGGGAAACCTGAAAAGCATGTCGTCTTGTTATATGAGCAAGGTATGTATATATTCCATAACTTTTGGTGATAGCAGCATTCACATATTTAATTATTAAAATTTTCAAGTAAAGACTTTCTTTTTGCTATGTCCTATGCAAACAGCAGCCATACACCCTATATGGGCAGCAAAGCTATGCATGAGTAACCAGGGAACACAGTTCTGCAGTGTTGTAAAACAAAATCTTTTGTCTACATTGCAGGCAAGGCTTTGTGTATTTTAGCAAGCAGAAAGAGGGATGTGAAACAACTGCAAACTGAAACACTCTCCTACAGACTTACAGTTGTTCTCAGCAGAACCACTTCACAGTCTTTAAGAGCAGACTTTCTGCATGTTGCTTTCACACGCCATTGAGGCATCCAGTAGAGGAGGAGGAGAAGAAAACCACCGGAACAGATCACTCCAGCAGTAACTAGCACCAACTTCCAGCGACATAGATCATAACCATAGATCTCCTGCATAGAGACACAGAAACAAGTAATAAACAATGAGTCTCTTTAATAGCTCTGGCATGGCAAGCCAACACTAATTTTTCCATGAAGTGCAGTTTTTAAAGCAAATCAAATTTCAAAGTCAATCTCTCCTTTTTCTTTTCCAGTGGGAGGAAAACTTAATACACAACAGGGAGCCAACAAAAAGTAGCACTGTTTTGCAGTTAGAAATAAAAACACCAGTAAAAGCCTCAGAAAGGCAGAACATACATTCTTGTTTACAAGATTTCACTACATGACCTGTCTGCTCTCTGCACTGCTCCCTGACGACTTCTATTGCAACACAAGCTGCTTTAACTTTCAATGAACACCAAATTTTTTACCATGGTTGTGACCTAGCACAAGCCAACCAAGCAGTTAAGAGTGAGAGCATATTTGGTTTTGTCAAATACTGATTTTACCACATCAGGATTTGATTTGCTAACATAGCTCTGAACGCTAGCGTAGCATTAGGTTTTGTTGTCAGCAGAATTTCATGCTTTCTAAAGAAGCATGTAAATATATGTCAATTACTACTTTTTACTAACAGAACTGGCTCATTCTGCCCACCATTTAACAAGCAATGCTACTGTGAAACACTAGAAACTGCAAGCTGCACTGCCAAAGTCTCTGTAACTAGCACCAGCTGGAAATAACCTCTTCTCTCACTAAAGAAGTCAAAAAGCATGCCTTAGTAAGCACCAACATGACCCGATGACAGCCAGGAACAGAAAATAATTCAGTGACTTACTAGATTCTGTGTTACATTCTTGAGTTTCACATTGCATCATTAGATTATATTTCCTGCTCCAAAAGGATTCCCATTGAGTCCCATCCACATTATTCATATTAACACAAACTTTTTGCAAATTCTTCTGTACTTTTAATTAAAGAGTATTAGTAATTGTTTAAACTCCTTTCCTTAGAGAAGGCTTTTCAATAAGTTGGTTTTGGAGGCTTATCAGTGAACAAAAAGCAGAAATAAAACCCGCTGTTACCCCCAAAACACTTGAGTTAGTATTCCTTCCTTACCAATAAAAACAGGTGGGTGAAAGATATTGGGAGAGGCTAATGCTTCTTTTCTGGGTCAAAAATTTCCTCCAAAAAACATTTATTTTTGTCTAATCAGACAATGAACATCTCAGCTCACCATGCTTTAGGGAATGGGTCTTATCTGCATAAGCATGAATATACAAAAGTATGCAGAGTACAGTCAGACTACAGAGCACTAACTTCTAAATTATAAGAAAAAAGAGGCAAGATTTTGGAGAAAAGAAAAACATAACATTTTATTTTTTAAAAAAAGAAACAGAAACAAAATGTTTAAGTACCAAAATCTTTTCTCTATTGATCTCAATGTGGCCAACCCTGAACCCTTGTAAAGACTTTCAACAAAAATACTGCCTATCCTGAGGCAATACTTTTCTAATACCAAAAAAATTATCAAGGATAACCTTAAAAAACCAAGAAAGTCCACTTCCTGATGAAATATGCCCCATACAGAGCAAAAAACATGAAAGTGTGCTTCTTGTATTAAAAAATAGACAAATGGAATTAATTACCATCTCATCCTCCTCTGCTTTATTAACAAACTTCTTTTCTTCTTTCTCCATGTTTAGTATGATATGGAACTTCTCAACTTGAGATAAGGAAGACCTTTAAACAATAAAAGAATTAGCAATTGAAACAACTCATTGCTGATTTTATACCTAAACATTAGGTTGTTCTGAGTTATTTTCAGTAAGTGCATACACATAAATCACACTGACAACATACGAATACAGTGATATTACATGTTCACTGCTACTAACTTCCAGAAGTAATGACTCAAGGAGCTCAAGTAGATTGAACAATGGATGAATACTAGTGAAATACTGCAGAAAGAACAGGCTTTGAAAGGGGCAAAAGAGTTTATACCAATTTAACGGAGTTAAACTCTACACAGCACAAACAGTTTTTGGTACATTCTACAAACTTCATGATGGAAATGTAAATTTAAAATGTTTTTAAAAGCTTGAAAGTAGGTCAAGATTACACATTTATATAATTCTTTACTGTAGTAGCTCCAATCAATGCTTTCAGAAGCCAGGTTTTGCTCCACAAGCAAATGCGCTGTTACCCTCAAGGCAAGCATTTCCTATCCAAGAATAAATATGAGCTAAAAAGTGTTTTGTTTCCAGTTTAATCTTTCTAAATCAAGACATGCTTAAGAGTCTGTTAGTCTTTTATCATCTTTTAAATTTTTCTATCATCTAATTTATATCAGTGGTTTCATTTCTTTTACAGTAAATCTCTTACATTTACAAATCTTGAGGGATCCTGTGAGGATAAATCGTGGTCACAAGATTTATGAATTGGGAAAGGCAGGAAAAATATGAAATTGCCTATGAGATGAGCATAGTTCATATAAATCCCTATTCCAATAGGGGAGAACTACAAACAAGAAGCTACAATATACTATGTGGCTTATCAGAAGTTTCAACATCACATGCATAAAGAACATCAAAGATACCAAATAAGAAAGATAATTTTTTGAAATTAAAACTGTATCCAACCTTCATTTATGTATTTCTGTGAAAGTTAATTGCATACAGTTTATAATTAATGTACTATGATCTTAATTCCACAGAACCTCTCACCATAGTTAAAGGCACTAACTAGCCACTGCTAACCTGCCACAGCATGGATTAGCTGCTATTCTCTACACTGACTTTGTGCAGCTTATGCTTTTACTTATTACATGTATATAAATCTCTCTGAAGACAGCACTTATTACCACAGCATATGAGCAGTCCTCAGGTATTAAGGATTCACTGTCATAGTCAAGTAGTTGCTGTAATCATCACATTTCAGACAAAATGCCATTATTAAAAAAAAATTAAAAATCAAAAAATCAAAGTGAAAACCACACAGTTAACTTCATCTCAGCTGTCCACTGAAGACTAGAATGCCACTATTAAAAATACTCAGCATTACGTGGCATTATGAGAAAAGTACATTCATTACCAAGCTCTTGGCTGTCATTTAACATCCAAGTTTTTCACAAATGAAATCACCAAACTTCAAAGCCAGATTTTCTCAAAGCCAGCCCCTAGATCCATGCACTTATATCCAACAGCAATCCCAACTTCAAAAGGTCCTTCCCTCTCAACTCCTGCAGCTTATCAACACCCTCACATCCTCATGTGCTTTCTGTAAGTACCACCTCCTTTCCAGTTGAGTCAACAAATGAAACAGGAAAACAACAAAAAAAGGATTCTGTTTCTGCACAAATCTGGGTGTCCTCATAAATCTGTTGAATAAGGTCTTATTGAAATAAATCCACACTCAAAACAAAGAAATGCATCCCAGGACTCAGGAGAGAAACAGGTGAGAAATAACTGGGAACATCATAAATGGAATGAAAATCTATGCTATCTTCTGTGTTACTAGGGTGAAAAAATTCTATATCCAACAGAGAACTGTGAATACCCTTTCTACTGCAGGTTAATTTGGAAATCAAGCCAAAAGATGTGCATCAGATAAGGAATTTTCAGTTGTGCACAACTCATGCAAGTTCTAAACCACTTTTTAGTTATAATTGGCACTTTTCTTCACTAAACTGCTTCCCATTCTGAAAAGATATACAGATGAAAGCAGTTAAAATCAGTCCTAAACTTTTACAGTATTGTTAGGAAATGCCCAGGGAAAAACTTTGAATCAATAGCATCAAACAACTTCAAATGCACTGTACACACTGCATTTTCAATCAAGAAGTTGTGCAGACAGGGAAAATTCTGTTGTTTATGCACAGGATCATGCTTCTAATAGCATTCACAGATATGTGAATTATTTATTTATGATACCTGAACTAGACTACCCTTGAACAAACATCTGTTTCCCTCCTATAGTCTATCGCAACATCAAAACCAGTACCTGAAGGTAAAAGTCCAACCTTGATGAGCATATCTAGCAACAACCAGACTTGGTAGAGAAAAGCACTAGGTAGCAAAAGAAAAGGTAACAGCTCCTAGATCAACAAATCCCAACTAAGATTTCCATATGGCAAACATACCAGAACAGGCACCATATAGGATACTGTAGCAGCAGGTGAGAAGAGCAATTGCTACAATTTAGGGTTGTCCCACAGTTAAGAAAGAGCATCAAGTCATTGGTCTGAAGAAGCATGAAGGGAAATCTCAGCACTGAGACCAGCAATAATTCCTGAGATTCAATGAGTTTTCTGAACAGCTGGGTAAAATCGTACAGGGAATACATGAGGAGCATTAGAAGGCTATTTTTGATTCAAATCATTAGCTCCATCTGCATTATTTAACACAGACCCATTTGCTGAGCCATCTCCAACTAACACTTTGTTTCACACATTGACTACAATTTTCTTTATTGTTTCTTTATTATTTTCAAAACTTTAAACTTAATAAAAAGAGATCTTTTCTTAGTTCAGCAACAAAGAATAGCACCCTTTCTCCAGTCTTATCCCTTTTGGCACATCATCAGCCCAAGCTCATCATCAAAAAGTTCAAACTCCTAATTTCTTTGGGCTTGTTGAAAGTTGAACACCACCAACATGGCCTCCAATCTGGAGGTGACAGGTGGAGCAGCCTGAAGAAGCAAGTAGCAACATCTCACCAATTCAGGAGAGAATTTAACAATCTGCACTTTACTTCATTCCTTCTTTAACACAGTGAGAAATCAAACATTTTGATACCTTAAGTACTTAAATATAAGCCTAAACGTTTCAGGCTACAAAGGACTATAACATTTTAGTAGTACTCAATTTGAAGTAACGTTGAAATCCACTCACAAGAAGGAACATAGACTCAGGAATATTCATATTCAAAGTTCCTCTGAAACAAGGGCTGTAACTCAGTATCTTGCCGGTTTCCTGGAGTGAACAGCTAGAAAAGTCCTTTCCCCCCTTTAACAAACTGAAACTAGCAAGCAAATCCCACTAATTATTCCTTTGAAAGAAACAGGAAAAAAAAAAATTGGAGCACTGAAAGTTACTGTTACTACACTTCCATAAATCCATAATTTTTTACTCACTGAGCTACTATTGTGCAGCTAAGCACATTCTACAGTCAGAAAAGTAGGAAATAATTAAAAGGTCTGTAAGAACACATACCATTTGCCACTAAGAGAATGAAATCACTTGCAAAACTTTAAAACAACACAGGCGTAAGTTTAAATAACATAGCATTCAGCTGAACAGTGTTTGAACTGTATTTCTAAGAGTGTACATTTGGAATCACAAGTTGAATAGCAATTCTACAACTTTTTCTTTAAAAGAGTATAAACATTAAGTTCAACTACATTTGCTATTCACCTTTGTCCTGAAGATCATGTAGCTATGAATAGGGCAGCACCTGCAGTTCAGATTCAAGAGGATTCTAGCTTCGAGCTAAAACTGATCAGAAATTGCACCATTGGAGAAATTTCAGCTGTGTACAGACCATAAGGCTATATGCATCCCCCCAGTGAAGAAAATGTTGCACCTTTTCTGAATTTCTACACTAATATCTATTTGTTGATCTATCCTGGCTAATCAACCAGGATACCAAGCAGTTTTACCAAAAATTTATAGGCAATAGATATTTGTGGCAACAAAATAAAAGCTGCAAGTGAATTTATGTCCTATTTATTAAGGAAAATGTTAAATAACTACAGTAAATCTCAATCAGTATGCCTGCAAGCAACACTTCTGAACAAGTACTAGCTTATCTGAAGTTAGTTTTCTAATAGTTGGCATAATTAACAAACTGCCCCAGTGCAGATTTTACCCTTCCAAGTTTGATCTGGGGAGTAAGAAGCAGAGATCTTTCCTCCATTCCTCTCAACATTTGTCCCAAATCCAGAATCATTAAAAACAAATCCTTCTTTAGCATACATAATTATTGAATACATAATTTATTCTTCTGGTTTTCCAGTTTACCTGGAAGTTTCATCATTTCAAGAGAAAAAGTTCAAGATCTGGAAAAACTACAGTTACAAAGGAAGAAACTTTTGAGATCTCCTGCCATTAGTGAATAAATACCACATTTCTCAGGTGAAACTACAATTCTGACAGCTCAATTCTTTAGTAAATTCATGTATGCATATGCATTTAAAAATGTACATAATTTCTCTGATTAAAATACACAGCATTATTGTAATAAATAAATTTACTATAATAAACTTAGAAAAGATATCTTAAACAGTCTTGACTTTATTCTTCTCAGAAAAATCCCAAGATAACAAAAAAAAAAGTTTCTCTTACCAGCGAGCAGCCCGGCAGCAGCTGTCCTCTGCACTTGCTTTTGTTACCATGAGGTAGTGAGGCAGTTCTTAATAACTGAGAGACTATCTACAAGGGAAGTCCTGACAAATGAACTATTTTGTCTAAAATCTAAAAAAAGTCTCCAAGGGCTTTTCAAACTGTTATCAAAAGATTAACATATCAAAGAAAATTTGGCACTGCTTGGGATGCTTTTTTTTTTTTTTTTTTTTTTCCTTCTTCCCTCCAGTGTGGCGGAACAATGCAGGCCTGTGCCGGGCTCCAGGCATAGCCCGTTCCAGCTCCGGCTATTCCAGCCACAAACGCCTCCCCAGGAGCCTGCAGACGGCTCCAGGTCTGTGCATCACAGATGTACAGCTGTTGCCAGTGAAGATAGTTACACTCATTTTGAGGAGAAAAATCAATTATAACGGCAGCAGTTAATGTGTACACACGTTTCTCACTCCCAGCACTTTACAGTTTATCATAGAGCATAATAATCATATAGACCAAATCAGACAGCCTGAAGAGGGAACTCGGCCACTATCCAACCATTGCAGAAACAAGTTACTTTTCTGTACAAGACAGCTTTGGTGAGAACACAGAGGGCAAAGGAAAACATTCAGCAAGGCAAGCAGGAAAAGCAAGAGACCAAAAACCACCTATGTGCAATTAATATAAGCCAATCTTCTGCAGCTTGCTACATAATCACTGCCATTCAATAAACTATAACCTTCTATAGGGAAACAATTATGACCCAAAAAACCTGACCTGTCTGGGAAAAGATTATGGTATAGGTCAAACACTAATCAAATTCCTGATATCTGACCTAGCATCTCACTTAGCGACCGTCAGGCTCTCCTCGGGATCTTGGTAGCTTTAAGGGTAAAAATAGCGTTATGGTGTCTTTAAAAGACTGAAGTTCTTTTCCAGAACTTAGAACAAAGACATCCTCCTAAAAGACACCACATAGTCCTTCAGCAGAAAAATATGTTTCTAAATAGCTTGATGTCATTACAATTCATTCAGGTTTCTGAATTCAAAAAATATCTTCAACAGCTATTCTTAAATGCTGATAGTGGCTGCTGCTGTCAAAACACAGCAAAAGGACGTTTTATTTTGAAACTAGAAAGCCAAGCATTATTTCAATCACTCAGAAACTTAACATCTCTGCACTTCAGAACTATACTTGTAATCCTTCACCACAATAAGAAATCAACCTTGCAAAGTAATAGACCGTACAAAGACACCATTTACCACCTGGGCTTATTCTTGTTCCAGTAACACACAATTCCCACACTGAGAATGGTTCCCAAACACCACATTTTTTCACACATTACGGTAAAAGTTTTCACAAACAGGGAATGGAAGTACAGGTCGTCTGCAATTGCTTTGCATAGGAGGAGGCTAGGAAGAGAATATATCTTCTGAGAATGTATTGTTTCAAAATACACCTGATTTCTAATGAAAAATAAAAACAAAGCCTGGATTAATGTTGACCATTAGCAGAAAAGCATGATAATTAATTTCACAAAGTGACTGGCAGAGGAAAAGTGTATTCTTTTGCCCTGCCACAGGAGCTGGCTTTCCACATCACCCTAAAAGGGCTGTGCATCAGGTTCTGCAAGGGAGCATATGGCACATTCAAGGAGATGGTGCTTTGGAAGACATTTCTGCATTCATGTCAATTCATACCAATGCCAAAAGTTGCTCTAAATGTTCAGTGTATTTCAAATTTTGCATGCTATATGCCCATATGCATGTAAAACAAAGCACCTCTTACCAAACCAAGAGCAGTAGAAAATAATGAAAATGCTGTTTCAAAGCTATTCCAGAAAGACTACTTTTTGCCACCCTGTTAATGAGACCTGGTTTACACAACACTTGGCAGCATTGACCACACAAAGTCCTATTCAATATATCACTTCCAATGTGCATGTGATATTTTAATCTGATGTCAGAAACACCAGCAGTCAAGGAAAGAAGTTCCAGGTATTGCTTAAGCAACAACGCTCTAAAGAAAAGCACACTTTTTAACAGAGATATAAAAATAGAAGGAAAAGTCTTATCAGCTATTACTATTTGAGCTTGGAGCTCCTGCCCATGCCAACTGCCAATGCGTTCTACACACAACATATGAAAAGCTGAATCTAACACACTGATTCCATTTAATGCATGCTGAACCAGTAATTTTAAAGACATGGACACAAGGCCAAGGAAATCAGACATTATTCCCAAGCCATATCAGGTCACATGCTGCACATGTTAAAAATCAATCACCAAGAAAAAAAACTAAACAAACTTGAACTTAAAGCTTTCAAGAGCTGAACGTAAAGCTTCTGTCCACAGCATCTTGGACATAAGTACCATATTTACTTTCCAGTTTTTCTTTATGTAAGACAACCTATTTCAGCATCTATAAAAATAATGCAGTTTCCCAAAATTTCTCCAATGCCTGCTTTATAAACAGATTGTCAGAACTTGCAGCCACTCAAAATGAGAAAAAGGACCATTTTTAAAGACAATTGCAACTTTAAAAGCTACGAGTCTCATTTAAAGCATATGAGAGTGCCCTGACATTATATCATCTTGGCTCCAACAGTCTATAATCAGGATTCACCGTCCCTCACTCCCTAGACTTAGCAGCTTCTCAAAGCAAAGGGTTTTCGAAGTTTCTTTTTATGGATTTTCAGTCTTCATGGAGGTTCTGTACACAGGTGTTCCTGCATTCAGCATTTTTTACCATACACTACTACACATGTAATTTAAATTTATTACTAAAGCTTTCATTGTTAACATATCAGTATTTTTAAACATTTGTAGTGTAGACAAAAAACACAGGCACCTTCAAACTGGGAAACACACCTTACATGAATGGAAGGTTCATGCAATTTGAAGTTCTTCAGTAGATTGTAGATGGACTTTTAAACACAAAGTTATCCTCATAGTGTACAATGAATGTTTAGATAAGACGCACAAGCTAAAAGAACTATGGAAGACTAAAAAACCACCATCTGTATTTTGAAAGGAGTTAAGGTTATAATTTGTGCTACAAACAAAGCTTAACACTTTAGTCAACTAACCAAGTTCTAACAATAAGAATGACATAATAGTTTAATGAATACATGGAAATTTTACAAGTACACGAGCTAAATTTTAACAAAGCCCTCCACTCAATACCTATTTTATCACTTCCCATCTTGGACTTTCTGTTATAATACAAGCTTTTGTTTCTGTGTTTAGGCTTAAGGAAGACCATTGTATCCAACAATCACCAAACCAAAATTGTATTTACATTTGTAGAGTGTATTCTTTGCAAAGTATACTTTTTTCAGGCTTTAATAGCAATTGCAATATTTACAGTAAAAAACATGGTACATTAAGGAAAGATAATTCTACATTTAACAATAAACTCAGCATCACAATTCACCATGATAACAAAGTACTACAGCCAATACTCTACCCAAAACTTACTTTCTGACTGGTCAGACCGTTATTTTCAGATCACTTAAAAGGCTCCTAGTATGTACAGCACACGTACAAGTTGAAGACGTGTTAGAAGAGAATTAAGGAAAGCAATCAGTCATATCAAGGACAAGTCAAGCATCTCAGCTTCTAACTTTCTCAGCACCTCATTTATCCTCCTTCAAACAGCAGCTATTTACATCAATGAAAATTTTCAACTGATAATCAAGTGCCAAAAGCCAAAGCTGCTTACCTCAAGCACACAAAAGTAGTCTTTTCTTGCTTACTTTTTCACCTCCTACCTAACTACCATAAGGGAAAGAAGACCTGTAAGGGAATCCAATAAAGCATATATTTGTCTTGTTTGTTTCTTTCCTCTCTTGGAAGTGCATACCAGACATTTGGGTTAGAATTCACAGACTTTGACAACAGAGACAATGAAACGTTGCATTTTTTCTTGGAAGAGAAGTTAAACTGTTTCAAATACCTTGGGTAAGACAAGGCGACATAGCGCCCAGCTTGAGTTTTCAGAACTGAGCACCAAAGCCGTTTCCAAAAAAGTTGTTCCTTTCATGGGATCTGAACTTTACTTGGTTATTTAACCAAATAGAAGGACTAAGTCCATTATGGATTGATAATGGGGATGGCAAAGGCGCCCCATCCCAGCACCAAGAGAACCAAGTACTCCATCAGAGAACTGAAAATCTGAAGACCCAGATCCAGCAACAATGGGTCCTTTCAAGGAAACATTTCCCCTCAGGGGCTGTGCCAAGAGCCCAGCCTTTCCTGTGTGGCTGCCGCCTTATTGTGTGATGTAGAGTATCTGCTTCCCGGGATATATTTGCTTTTGTAGTATGGATGCTCAGTAAAAGGAGGCAATGACTTTTTTTCTTCTTCCTCTAAATTCTTGGAAAATACTTTAGAGGTTAATGTAAGAACATTTGAATCAAATTTCTGTTGGCCTACATGGAGATAATCAAGCACTATCAAATTAATCACAACAGATGAACTTTAGATATGCAACATCTGCTTCCTGAAAAGCACATATAGTTCACATACAGCTACAACCTCAGCAGAGTTTGAGAACGACACTGTAAGTATGACTTAGGTCCTTTTGCTGCTCTCAGCTAAGCAGTAAAAGACAAAACAGCATTATTTCCTAACCCTTTCCCAAAGCGGTGATGAAAAGCCTAAAGATTCTTGAAGTTCAATTATGCGACTGCTAAACACATGCAACACCATATCATCCAGATCAACAGAAATAGCACCAAATTTTACTCACTTATAAAAATTTGTTCTGTAAGGAAGTCCATGCATGCAAATAGGTTAAACTTCAGCTCTTCTTAGTTAATCAAATGTTTACTGAAAGGACAATTTTTTAAAAACAGCCATAATAAATTAAGTATATGGCATGCTCACTTCACTTAGATCAGAAACACTTCAAGGAAAGAGTTCTTGCATGCAACTTAGTCATTGATTAATAGAAATGTTACGCATGACAGAAATTGCTAAAACTCTACATACCATAAACAGCATTAAAAATTAAAGTTTAGAAGTTATATCAAAGAATTTAACACAATTTAAGATGTCAGGCGGGACAATTTATTTGCCTTGATCAAATTCCAAAAACTAAAATAAGTAACAGGAAAATCTGCAAACAAGTTCCATTCAGAGATCAGGCTGCTGTAGAGGATGGTTTTCTTACGCACGGGAATTTATACAACCTGACAGCTTAGCTCCTGAAAATGATTCACTTACTCTCACAACTACCATATGAGGTAAGATGAGAAAACCAAGGGGGAAAAGTTCCACTTCCCATGTCCATGAACAGAAGTTTGACAAAGACAAGAACAGAACTGACGTCCAGGGCAGTAACATTTAAGTCAATGTCTCTATGCTCAAAATGTAAACTTTGGCCCGCATCCATACAGCTACTACTATGTTGCAGTCATTCAGAACAGTACTGCGAACCCAGAAAACCTTCAGTACTTCAGTGAACAGCTGTCCCTTACAAAAGGACTGGCACAATCCGTGAAATTACATGAACTTGCAACAGCCAGCTACAATATAGTTCATCGTTATCCTAAATAGCACAGTCTAAATGATACTTAGTTGCACTTGTGTCCCTCTTGAGAGTGATTTTCACAGCATAAGCAAAGGAAGACAACTTAGGTAGAATGGAAACAGGCTTTGCAAAAATCTTACACGTGATCTCCCTTCAACTGCTGCAATCTTCTCAGCTCTGATGAGTCAGTAAAGGTCTTCAAGCTTCCTACTTCCAGGAAACATTAGCTTTTGGCTACCACTCCATTTATAGTTATTTTATATCCTGAAAACTTGCCTGAAAGGAGACATTCTCCTTGAACTTAAAATTTTTAGTGCGATATTTACAGCGTTTGAGCTACCATTTTTCGAATATTTTCTTTCATTCCTCACCTATAATTTTTTTTAAGAGATGAAACTGCATCTGTCTTCTCTTCTGATAGTTATTTTAAAATCAAGACTGAAATGTTGCAAGTGCGTGCAACATATCAAGGAGTATCCTTTCCTTAAGTGTTGACCTCACTGACTGAAATACCACTGCGGTCTTGACAAACATTGAGAAGTAGCCTCTTCTCAGATACCTTTGGTCCAGATGCTCCACTCGGATTTCCCCTTGTTTTTTTCTTAAACGTTTGTTGAAAACAGAGGTCAGCTTTCTAAAGCCCTGCTAAGGACTGCCACCATCCTCTGCATATATTAAACCCATTAAATAGCTTTTATTCTATACCTTGTGAATTAAAGTAACAGTAAAGTAGACAGTCTGAAGACTAATTGAGCTGTAACACAGCAGTCCCCAAAAGGTCAGAGCAAAGCATCTTCAGGATGCACTTAGTCTGGCATCCTGAAGAGCTGCAGTGAAGGAGATGTCAGAGTCATATTGTGATCCCTGTCATCAGACTCACTAGTCCCAGTGGTTTGTAGATCAACAGTTTCATGAGTTGAACATCTTACCACCTTATTTAATACTAAGTGGATTTTTTTTCCTTTTTTTTTTTTTTATTATTTAATATTCTGGGACACATTTAAAGTTTGCCAATGTCCTGTAAAGAATTCTAGAGGGAAGGATATTTTATTTTTACACTCCTCTACTGGCTTCAGCTGAAGCCTCCAGGTTTGTCTGAAAGGGCAGCTAAGTCCTGCCTTATTTACTCTCTCCTTGCCATGTGTGATTCTTTGATTAACTGTTTTAGCCTCCACCCCTCTACGCAGAAATGACTGGCAGCTTTCATTCAGGAGCTCATTCCCACACTTCCGATCATCCTTAACTGCACTTTGTATTTCTGTCCTTTATCTTTCTTACTCTGACACATCTCATATAAGAATTTACACATGGACAGCAACATTAATGCCACTAATAAATCAGAAAATAGTACTACAGGTAGCTAATTAAGATTAGTTTAAAATCCTTTCTTGAAGAGCAGAACTTAGGACTAAGATTCAACTTAAATACTGTCACAGCTCACTGGATGAATATGCACTTTGGCTTCCCTTTGACCACAGTACTCCAGAAGGGAAATTCACAAATAATTTTTTCTGAATGAAAGCAAAACAATTAAAAGGTTTTGAAAGAGACTGGAGGCCTATTAGCTTAACTTTATGGAACATTAAGAAGGGAATTAGACAGAACTTACTATGTTTTTGCTATTTTCTAAGCTGATGTTTTAGGTAACCAGCTCATTTTTATAGCTGTATTTTACATGCTACTATACTTTCAAACTTCATTAATATTAACTTCGCTAAAATCAAAATTAGCATCCAAGAAATAAGAATGTTCCCTGATGGAAGAAAGCACAGACAAAAAAACATACTTCATGAATCCAGAAGAGATAAGATGGGAGGATACACTGAAACACTGAGCAGACGATTCATCACTAAATACTTCCCCAGGAATTTAGCAAACTCAGCTGCCCAGGTACAGTTCAATACCCATGACATCAAGAATTACAGTATCCAAGGAAGATAAACTTTACAAAAGGGGAAACTACTTCAATTTAGAAAGAAGTCAACAGAAACAAGTTCTCAAGGTGCACACCAAAATATTCACAACCTGATACAGCTTCTGTTAACAGTAGCTAATTAATGAGTACAATTGCTGTCTGATTATATTCTATGCAAGTCCTCTTACCACACCCAACAGTGTTACTCAACTCAATCAGTGTTACTCAGCTTCAGCTGGACAGTTATAGCTTTTAATATACCACAGTTTCCCAGAAATACATGCCATTGCTGGACTATGCCAAGTTGAAGAAGCAGAGGCACTCTCGTGTTTGTTCCACATGTGAGATGCAGACTAGTCAAATTATCTGCACTGAAACATGACCAAGACTCTTAGATCCATTTGACCAATGCGAGATCCACAGACCAACAATCTCTAGCAGAGACAGCAGCAATTAGACACACCATATAATCACTACCGAAAGGACCATAAGCTAAGAAGTGGTATCACAAATACTACCAGCATACCAGTACCTGTTTGGGGTACAAAAATCCTTCATAACATGAGCTCAAAATGCAGTTACACCAACAGCCTTGCTACTGATAGAAGCTGTCTCTCTGGGCAAGGGGTGCTGCTAGCTAAAGGAAAGGCATGGGAAAGAGCACTAGGGAGGATGCCTACATTTACATGCCATAGGAGACTCTGTCAAAGTGACAAGTGCTCTGTGCCTACAAAAGGTATGCCATTCCTGTCCCGAAACATTATTTGTGTTTCTTATATTTTTGCCTATTTATTACTACACTAAATTTATTTCTGATGGAAAAGACACAGTCACAAGAAGATGCATTTTATATTTTTAAAAACATTGCAGATGAACTAATGAAACTTAGGAAGTCAGGAGTTCTAGTACAATTTCAGCCAACGGAAATGGCAAAACAGGGTTTTTCCAAGTGCTTCTGTTCACCCAGACACTGCTTCTGCTCTAGACACACATCCTTCACCATGAGCTGATCTCACTCAGCCAGTAGATAACTGCCACAGCAGCAGAATTGCACCAAGAAAGAGAAGCTGTGCTTCATCCATACACTGTTGGTGGCATTTCAAGCCTGGCTGTCCAAACTAGAGTCAAAACCATAATTCCTTTTCGTGCAGGTCTTCAGTATTGCCATTATTAAGGCTCAGTAGATTGCCTCTAGCAATAAAGCTTCTTGCTATGATCCAGGAGACTAATATCAAGACTCTTTCTTGAAACACTACTTGACTTTTTTGTGCTCCCTCACCAAATGGACCAACTAAAGATAAGAGTTAATCCAAAGAATGCACTCTGCGAGACTGCACATTTGACAGCCCTTTTATGTTCCTGTTTGAATTACCAGTTGGTCTATAAAGAACTTTTTGCTGGTTTGTCAGATCTGGAGCACTGCTATAGAGACAGAAGTACCAGACAGCAGTCCCCTCAGCCAAAGACTACTAAAGCCAATGGAATAACCCTTTAAATTCATTGGGGTTTGGATCAAGCCTTCAGAATCAAGCCTTCTCACTCCTGAGAAAAAATTCTCTAGCAATTCAACAGTAATAGGACTTACCAGGAAATTTATCTGTACCCAAAAGTTACACAGCTCAATAAATACTATTATGAGGTAAAGGTAGAACAGGCAGGTAATGCAATGCCATTGTCAACACATCCTATGATCTCCATATTCCAGGTCAAACCTTATCTACATCACTGAACTTCAGCTCCTGATATCTACTACTGCGTTAAGAGTGTCCTCCTGAAGATAAGCTCTTGCTATTGTTGACATTAAATGCTATGTCAGATCTAAAGGCCAGAGTTCACAAGGGTTACTGTACTTTTCTTCATTGATTTGGAGACATGGTATGACAGCAGAATGCACAGGATTAATTTAAAAATGTTTCCACGCATTCCAGTTATCTTACAAACCAACCACTGACATAGAAGGAATAGCTGGATGTTTTGTTTTATCATGCAGTACATCCCAAGCAAACAAAAGCAATTATAAAAGTGCCTGAAAATAATTATATATAAAATAGCACAGCCATGCTCACAGGGGACTCATCACTTTGAAATCTGTGTGCTTTATAGTGTCTGTTATGGTGAATATACCCAGGTATACATCCTTGTAAAAGATCTTTAAAGTCAAAGGTGGACCTTTCTAAGCATGATCAGAAGGATTAAGATTACCACCTGAGTCTAAAGCAGGAATCTGAAGCTACTATTACTGAAATGACTGAAAATTCCTCCATACTACACTGAATTTATAAACAAACCCTTTGCCATCCTACAGTACCTTCAGCACAGAGGTTTAGAACTTGCTCCACCTGCCAGAGGCAGCATTCCAAAGAGAGCAAAATCCAGAATGCTGAATATTCCTAAAGTGATACAAGCACCACATTCTTGTGATATTAACCTGTGCAAGGTCTAAACTCATCTGATATGATCACCAGATGGACAAAAAGTATCCTGTTTCTTCCCCTACTTGATTCAGACTTGAAACAAAATAAAACTAGAATCCTAAAAAGCATGATGAAAGGGATACCAAGAGAGACTTCAGTGTATTCCCCTACTTAACACAAGACTATACCAGACTCTCAACACAAGAACTTGACCTTAACACTCACCAATCCAATATGACTTAAAGTAATATTTTCACTGGTAGAAAGTTAAAAGCTTAATTGGTGATCTCCTTGATAAAACTTAATCCCCTCTCAACCTGCCCACCGTGGCCACTGAAAACAGTATTTCTTTCTTATAAATCTTTTAAATACTAGAGATCACTTATATTCTCCTTGACCTCCCCATCTCTTGCCAAAATAACTCAGTTTTTTTTTCAATCTTATGAATTTGTTTTCTCAAACTCCGATTATTTGCATTTTTCTCCTCTGAACTGGATTTATAAGCTTTAAATCTCACAGACAATACTCCCGTTTAAACATATCAGTAAAATATTTGCTTCTTCTGCAAACAGCATGACACTGACTCATGTTCAACTTGTGATCCGCTACACCCCCAGGACCTTTTTCTAGTACCTAACCAGTTATTCCTCAATCTGCATCTGCTCAGTGCAGCACTCTGCATTTGTGCCTATTGAATGTGAACTTCAATTTCGGATCATTCAGAACTCTCACTCTGTCCTCCAACACACGGTCCCCAAGAAGTTAATAAGCACATTTAATCAGCTGGTTGATTGATGCTTTCATTAAAGGCAAGCACAACCAGGACACAACCCTTCAACATAACCTCTCATTTCAACTCCAAATCATTAATTACTCTTCTCCACATAGGATCATCTGCCCAGTTCTGCACATTTCCTAGACTACTTTCCCCAGATCATATCACCATTTACTTATGAAGCCATTAAAATGTAGAAAACCTGATAAAATAAATAAATCTATCATGAGACAAGACCTCCACTGTTTCTGCTGTAGACACAAAGCTTTCTGCTCTGCAGTAAAAAGGTATTAGACTTCAGATACAATTAGTTTTCCTATGAATCAGTTCATGCTGTTATTCTTCTCATAGTTATCTACCAAGCACTTGAAAAGTAAAATGTTTCCTTATTAATCTCAACTGGTGGAAAAACCTGAGGTAAAATTCCCTGTCAGGCTTCAGTTCCTCTTCCTTAGTTCTCTGACATTGTAAACCTCTGAAATCTAGTCCTCTGACAGTCTTCTAATACTCTTGAGTAATTCTAGGAAATTATTTTGCATTTTTGAGTTGTTTTGAGAATCACACAGTGAAGCTTAGCGGGGTCAGCTGAGGGAGGAACATCTAGTGGAAGTACACTCCAGTGTAAAATACTACCTTATCAAAAGTACCTGTGTGACACCATTTTACAGACACAAGCAGTCAGCACCTTCTACAGACACACCTGTACAGCACTGAATCGAGAGGTCTTTCACAATCTTCTTCCTGCTATTAACCTACTTCTACAGGAACCTTGCTAACTTTTATGTCTCTTCCAGTTGCAAGTCCATCTGCACATTAGCCTTCCCAGGATCTGCCTCCACCATTTCTTTATATATGTTCTCCACAATGTGATTTTCATGCTCTGAATATTCTTTCCTGCATCAAGAGACAGTTGGACCTACCACTTGATCTATTATTTCTCAGCAGCATTTCCAGTTTCCTGGTCTATCTCCTATCCTTTACAAAGATCACAGGCTTTGGTTTCATTTATTATCTTTCATTTTGACATCCTTGAGCTGGAAGAAAACGTTAAGAAGTCGGCATTTTTGTTGCGGTATGCACCCTCTTGACTGAAAATGTCACCATCTTTAACTTTGATAAAGGTCAAAAATGAAGGAGTTAGGCATTTTGATTTTGAAGGATGGTCTTTTGATTTTTAATGCTACATAAAATCTCAATCCAACTGAAGAAGCAATGGCCTTGCTACCTGGTTGTACCTGGTTCTCTTCCAAAACAGCTGCTTTCACATGAACTATGCAATGCCACAATTCTAATAAGCCACAACCACAAAAAAAGAGCTAATTCTTTCAAAGGGAAAATGCTGAATGAACGTAGCTAATTCTGGTATAACTGATAGGATTGCAAATATAATTTAGACTGCACCACTTCAGAGCATGCAACTGGATTCCACATCCACAGAGATCTCTTCCCAATCTCAGCCCAGGTACAGCGTCTCCAGGAAGATATTGCTGAAGTTACACATCTGAGAAAAGTGAGAACATACATCACTCTGATCTTTGTGCAGACCATGTACATAACTCCTGAAAGTCAATCATCTGCTCTTCTTTATTTAAGTCTACCTTCCAGTTCCCAAATATTAAGGTTTACAGTCTTATTTTAATCAGGAATAAATGTGTTAGCCATGAGGTTAAATTACAACTACAGTTTACTACAAACTGAACTTTTGTTCTCTGCTAAGTAGATTATTTAACAAAGGAAGTAGCTTTTTTTATGAATGAAAACTATTTTTAGCTCATTGTGAAACAGTGAAAGGGACAGATTTTACCATTACTGTTATTTAATTTTTTTTCTTTTTAAATGCCTAATCAGGTAACTAGGATTTTGGAACTAGAATTTGTTTCATATGAACTCTCCAAGGCTAAACATAACCAGGTCAAGGCACGGTTTGTAACACTGAGGGTTTTCCACCACCAAAAGGTCAAAAATCCACACTAACTTGGTAAAATACCATGCCAGACCAAAAGCAGGCTTGGCCATACTGAACAGCGTGTTTGCTGGGGAAACCAGTAAACTCTGACCCAAAAAACACATACTTACAGAAACATTTACTTCTCCAATACAAATTTTAAGGTACTCAAAATACAAGTCTAAACACTGACTGGAAAAGCATACATTTTTATATTGTGTTGATACTGCTTGGGCATTGAGAAAATGGAATTTTAGGAATTTTCAACTTTACAAAAGTCAACATTTTCAGAAGCATCAAAAGGACTTTGTTTCACAAGGTATTTAAAGTAATGCAACTTCTTACCTCCTTGGCATCTACCATCTGGTTCATGCCAGGCAGATATTTAGTAAAGAAAGCAGGGCCTGCTCTTAAAGATACTAACATCAGACACCACTCAAGCCAAAGATTTTTCAGAACAGAAGTACTGTGTTCCTACAAGATTCCTACAAAAGATCTAAGATCAGCTGTCAAAGTTGGTATTTCACAGAAATAAATAGTGTCTGAAGATTCTCAGAAAAAAAGAGGAAGTATAGTGGTCAAGATGCTAATGAAAACCCGGCTTCCTCATGGCAGCTCCCTGTTCTAGTACAGACTTCTGTGATCTGGGCAATCCACCTGAACCAGGATTTTAACAATATAAAGGTATTTTGCTCCCATAGAACAAACTGAATTTCTACTCGTACCGCTGCAACTTTGTATCTTGTTGGCTGCTTCATACTCTGCACAGAAGATGGTGAGGCCTCTCTGGAGGCAAATAAGAGAAACTAATCTGAGAGCTCCATGTCAGTACAAGTTTGGGGTTCTTTTTTTTTCATTTTAGTAAGAATCTATAGGAACTACAGCAAAACAACATGTCTGATGCACCATGCCTGTCACATGGCACCAGCAGAAGAGCTCTGAATCACAAAGTTTCTCAATCATACTCAGCCATCATGATGCAACTTCCCCCCCTGCTAGGCAGCCCCCACACTCCCTCACCAGGAGTCGCATGTGCCTGACCAGGCAGCAGGAACCTCCCATCCCTCTCCAGGTTAGGGATGAATTTGTGTCTGCCTAAGCCATCACACCTTTCCTAGGGGAAAAAGATGAACAATTAAGGACAGACACTTGACTCTATAAGACTACTAACAAAAAAATTTCAGCAGTGAGAGCATACTGAGCCTGAAGTCTAGACAGCAGCTCTGTAAGAGGCCAAGTGGAGCACCTTAAAGGGTGCCACAGCTCTCAGGAGGTGTTCAGGAGGGCATCAGCTGCTGCCAAGCAATTCCACAAGAGATAGTCTGCAGAACTGATCAGATTCCTTTCCCTGCTTCCTCTTCCTTGGAGAAGAGAATCAGCTTCAGCCAAAACCAAAGCTAACAAGACCTCTCTTAACCAGTTTCTGAAGCATTTTAAAAGCCGAGTGCTTTTGGAGCATATTAGTCCTTCCTAGCTGACTGAGGTGCTCACACTGTAATGCTCCATGCCGACAGAAGCCAACATTCTTCCTCACAGGAGACTACACCAACACTTGGTGTCATTTTTAGGTCACAGAGACACCTTACCAATTCACTTCTAAGAAGCTGGGAGAATTCGGTCAATTTCCAAGGCAATTATAGGTTTTGAAGGTTACATAGTATACTTTCCTTAAACTTTGTAAATTTGTATTTCTAAGTAGCCACCAAGAAAAAGCAGCTAACAAAACGTTGCCACCACTGTCACTCTACACATCAAGACAAACACACAGTGGAAATACAGTCAAGATCTATTGCTGTCACCACTGACAATGCTACATGGACAGTAAGTTAATGAGGGTCTGACTCATGCCCTAGAGTATATATATCTCCAGAGACCAAAAAAGGTACCCTATGGGAGTTTACAGTTTTGTATAAAAATCAGTCCTACTTCAATAAAAGGGAAAAGAATCAACTCTTTGAGATACAGTGAAATTGATGAGAGAAAAATACAGCTAACCTGTCTGAAGAGCCAGTGTGTGGACAAATCTCATGCATACAATGGCTGAGTCTCCTACAATAAAAAAATAAAGACAGTCAGAGGAACCGATAGGCTAAATGAATTTTAAACTTAATTGCTCTAGCTAAGAAAATACATTTCCAGTGAGTGGGTACAGCAAAGAAAACACGCCGATGAACTGTAAAAATGGAACAAAATTCTGAGCAAGCTCAGATGAAGAGAAACAGTCAGTCAGTCAATATGGCCAGACAACTATCAGCACTCATGTTGGCACAGTTCAGAGTTAACCATCTCCCACTGCTGGAGGCTATGTTCTCTCAGCTGGGAGAACAGCAACTTCTCGCAGGGCTCCAAAAGCTTCCTCCAACCAACACACCTGCAGGGATATGTGGATCCCCAGGGATGCATGTCTCTCGGGAGGAACAAGAAGGCAGTAGATGCAGGAGCAAAGCTTTTGAATCCCAGACTTCAGATATTCACGTTTTTTCCTCTTCACCTTGAGCAACAATGCAGTTTTAAATAAACCCATTGATGAAATAATCCTCAGTGCTTACTTCACCGAGCCCCTGTTTATTCCTCAACAAGCACAACCAGACCCCGCTCTATGGGGGGTGGCAGCAGCTGTCAGAGGTGCGTGCGCTTCGAGACGGCTAATGGCAGAGGACTCTGTCACCTTTATTAACAGCAGCAGCACAACGCACTGACTCATGTGCTGAAAAATGGATGAGCCGCATCGAGCCCGAGACTCGGGCTCTGCCGGGACGGCTCCCCTCCGTCACACCCGCACCGATGTCTCCCACCCTCCGACCCCACCGCCGC